>PVIW01006905.1:0-80160 GCA_004026585.1 Noctilio leporinus | reverse complement strand
CAACTGTATGGGAAAACATAATTGCCAATGATACCTCAGACAAGGGTCTGATCTCTAAAATATATAAAGAACTAATGCGACTCAACACCAGGGAGACAGACAGCCCAATTAAAAAATGGGCAAAGGACCTAAACAGACAACTCACTGAGGAAGATATACAAAGGGCCCAGAGGCATATGAAAGAATGTTCAACATCGCTAGTCATCAGAGAGATGCAAATTAAAACTGCATTAAGATACCACCTCACACCTGTCAGAATGGCAATGATTAAAAAATCAACAAACAACAAGTGTTGGCGAGGATGTGGGGCAAAGGGAACCCTCATACACTGTTGGTGGGAATGCAGGCTGGTGCAGCCACTGTGGAAAACAGTATGGGGTTTCCTTAAAAAACTAAAAATGGAACTGCCTTTTGATCCAGCAATTCCACTACTTGGAATATACCCAAAGAATTCTGAAACACTGATTCATAAGAACCTATGCACACCTATGTTCATAGCGGCACTATTTACAATAGCCAAGTGCTGGAAACAGCCTAAGTGCCCATCAGTGGATGATTGGATCAAAAAACTTGGGTACATTTACACAATGGAATTCTATATAGCAGAAGGAAAGAAGGAACTTGTACCCTTTGCAACAACATGGATGGAACTGGAGAGTATTATGCTTAGTGAAATAAGCCAGTCAGTGAAGGACAAATATCATATGATCTCACCCATTATGGGACAATAATGTGCAAAACTAACAACAAGCAAAACAGAACCAAGTATATGAATACAAAGAATAGGCCTTCAGTGGTCAGGGGAAAAGGGGTTGGGGGGAGGGGGGAGACAGAGGCAAGAAAGGGGAGCAGCTTAGAAAAGAACCTAGTATAAAGGAACCATGGACATGGACAACAGGTGGGATTGACTTTGAGGGGAAAGGGTGGGTGGGGAGGGGGACAGAGGGGAGCAAAAAGGGGATGGGTGTAATACAACAACAATAAAATTTTTAAAAAAAGAATATCAGAAAGGAATCGTCAATTAAGTGGTTTTTCTACAAAATGTTTGGAGCTTTACTTAACATATCCTTCATAGTCATCTTTAACTACTTAATTACAAAAAAAAAAAGAAAGAAAGAAATTGTAGCTAGAAGTTTATCTACTCCATTCAACGTCATTCTTCATAGTCGGCACCTCTCAAGAAAGCAAGTATTCTCTGAAATTCAAACTAAAATGTGACCCTCCCTTGAAATATTTCTATTTTAAAAGAAGAAAGAAGAGAACCCTGCTGATGGCTCAGTGGATGGGTGCTGGCCTGCGAAACCCAAAGGTCACTGGTTTAATTCCCAGTCTGGGCACATAACCAGATGGCAAACGAGGTCTCCAGCCAGGTCCAGGGCTGGAAGCAGGTGAAAGGCAGACATACATTGATGTTTCTCTCCCTCTCTGCCTCTCTCCCTGCCCTCCTCTCTAAAAAAAATGAATAAAATCTTTAAATAAATAAACACATACAAGAAAGAAGAGTAAAACAAAGAAATTGGTTTAAATGTTAGATGCGGTTTTATCACAAGTCTAGGTTGGAAAACTTAATGGGAAATTCTAGAACTGACTCCAAAATATAAGATCATTACAATTCAAGCATCAATGTTAACTACTAAGACTTCATCAAGTATTAAAAATCTAAATGTTAACTAGAACAATACTTAGTAAAGATATTAAAATAAGGAAAGGATGTTGAGAACCATTGTCCAAAATGGTAGAATTCAAAGCATGAATCAAAGTGTGAAGAGAGCCTACAAATGTAGTGATGTTACCAGTGTGCATTCTGGAGTTTACCAAAGCATGAAGAACCCAAAACCTTTCCTGAGAGTCAGGTGTCTGGACAGGAAGCTAAAGGTAAGATCATAATACAGATTATATCCCTAAAAGTTTAAGGATTATTTTATATCAAAACTCTTGTTGCACAAAAACACATTCTACATTATAATTATAATAATGTTAAATTTAATTTATGTATGATCCAGAACTCTGAAACATGGAAAGTTGAAACCATTTGTTAAAGTAAACATTCTTAGGCACTTTTTTCTTCCATCTGTACCGCATCACTGATAAAACTAATAATGGCAACTATTTTAAGGTCATCATATTAAACAAAGCCCATGTATAACAAATAATCTGCATATTAAAGGTAATATATAACAATTAATCCACCTAAGCACAATGTCTTCTTACCCTAATGGAGATATCTTCTGGAGACAAATTACTTACTATAAGCATTTAACTTTATGGTTTAATTACATCTTTTATACACAGATATACTTTTTATGACAATGGGATATTTGTTTGGTGCCAACTTATTTTTGCCAATCTATGTCAAGTATACATCAAAACACTCAAAAGTCAAATCAATACCTCCACATTGGTGCAGACTCTTAAAAGAACTCCTGTGATCATTCACGGTCTTACTATGACAGGCATTCTTGAATCCCATATTTGTTAAGTAGCTCCAAGGCTTTAGTGTTGAAAGCAATAAAGCTATGCATGCTTCAGTTTCAGTATGTAAAGCATCCTTCACAGAAATACAGAACTTAATCATTGCTCATGCTCAAAACTATATTCCCAAAATTACTGCACCAGGTGATGAAAGTAAAGTTAACAGACCTTACAATAGATGACATTCAGGCTGCCAGAAAACAGCATTAAAATGCAAGACATATAGTGGTGGTAAGTCATTTAACTTATAAAAATGGAAGCGCAAATTCTCACTTTAAATCAGGAATGAGATTTTCAGGTTTCCTCCTGTTATTATTCAAGTTAATCCACCACTGAGTAGGACAGAAAAGAGATGGAAAGCAAAGAAAGTTAGCGTTATCCCATCTATGGATCTTTAAAAAAATGCCAGCCTGTCCTTACTGTGTTTCATTTCATCACAATGATAAGCTGAATACACTTTCACTTCGGGCAGCTCAAAGGCACTCTAACTAGGGAGGGATTAGGGAAGGGGGCTCCTGGAGATTGCTGCTGGCTTTAAATTCGCTCTCTTACACAGCCTCTACCACTGCCCTTCTATAGAAATGGTAACAATAAAATCAGTGTCCAAATGTTCAAGAAAAATAAGAGATGAACACTTGATATCATAGCATGATAGACTAATACATATGTATAATTGAAACAAGTTTCACAATACTCTAGATGAGCTTTAAACTAATGTATGAAGTACAATTATCAATATTTACTTACAACAAAAAGACTCCCAAACCACCCCCTCATCAAAAAAACACCTCTTTTGTCCTGAGCCACCACATAACTGCTGCCCTAAAAAGGGACTTAGGTCTCTCAAGGAAAAGAGGCTTGTTAACAAGTAACTGAAATTAAGCATCAATGATGGTCTGGTCAATCCAGGAACATGAGGACATGGTAAAAAAGGGGTCACCTTTCCTAGGAAATAATCAGAAAAGGCTTCAAGGAGAGGAGACACTACTGTGGGAAGTTGAGAAAGCAGGACATGATTTATATACATGACTATGTGCACTCACAGAACATTACAACACAATACCATTAACACAACAAGCACAGTGCTTTGGTAGGACTCCCACTTACAGTTCATTTTCCACTTCTTAAACCCAATTTATTGCTAAAACCAATTTCACTGAAAAGATATACTGAAACATGGCATGAAGGTGACCCACATGAAAAACTATACCTTCAAAAATGAAAATGATTCTAAATATAGTTTGGAAGGTAAAAATTCAGTTGGCCTGAGGTGCATTTTTACTTCTAATCAAAAGATTGATCAAACACTATTTTGAAAACTTAATTTTAGGAAATTACGACTAATGTCAATTATGAAATGTTAAAGACAAAAAGTTATCTACATCAAAATCCTTCTAGTTATAACTTTGGTATTTATCTGGCCTGATTACAAACCTAGGATTTATCGTATAGGCCATAATACTTTTAAAATGTGGAACAACTTTCTTGACCTAACCTTATGACAATAAAAACTGTATATGGTGTGTTTCACACTAAAACCTTCAAAAATTACCCTTACGAAACATACCCAATCTGGCCAAGAAGGAGGTGTAGGTAGACACCCTGCACCTCCCCACACAATCAACTATGGATTACAACTACCTCAAAACAAAAACAACTGGAATTGCCAGAATAATGCACTTCATGGAAGCCCAACACCCAAAGATTTAAAAGGGAGGTATTCATGCAGATGGGTCAGAGGGGCGGGGCTGGGGAGCCAGGGTTGAGATGAGGCAGTGTAGTGATGGTAGCAAGGCAGAGGCTGCAGCCAGCAGAAGCAGTGGTCAGTCCCACATTATAAACACTTAAAGGGACACATGGGGAGTGATCCCTGCCCCAAGCCAGGCCCTGAAGCTTAAGGTACCAAGTGCTGGGAAAATAAAGCCAACCTGTCAAACGGAGAGTTCAAAACACTAGTAATCAGTATGCTCAGAGAAATGATTGAGTACAGCCACAAAATAAAGGAAGAAGTGAAAGCTATGCAAAGTAAAATAAATAAATATATACAACGGACCAATAGTAATGGGAAGGAAGCCGGGATTCAAATCAATGATTTGGAACATAAAGGAGAAATAAACATTCAACCAGAACAAAATGAAGAAATAAGAATTCCAAAAAATGAGGAGAGTTTAAGAAGACTCTGGGACATCTCAAAATGTTTCAATATCTGAATTACAGGGGTACCAGAAGAAAAGAGGAAGAGCAAGAAATTGAAAATTTATTTGAAAAAACAATGGAGGGATAGTTCCCTAATTTGGTGAAGGCAATAGACATACAAGTCTAGGAAGCACAGAGTCCCAAACAGGCTACATCCAAAGAGGACTACATTAAGACACATCATAATTAAATTGCCAAAGGCTAAAAACACAGAGTCTTAAAAGCAGCAAGAGAAAAGCAGAGTTACCTACAAAGGAGTTCCCATAAGACTGCCAACTGATTTCTCAAAAGAAACTTTGCAGGCTAGAAGGAGATGGCAAGAAGTGTTCAAAGTGATGAAAAGCAAGGGCCTACAACCTAGATTACTGTATCCAGCAAAGCTATCATTGAGAATGGAAAGACAGATAAAGTGCTTCCTAGACAAGGTAAAGCTAAAGGAGTTCATCATCACCAACCAAGTCATTATTACATGAAATGTTAAAGGGACTTATTCAAGAGAAAGAAGATCAAAACTATGAACATTAAAACGGCAACAAATTCATAATTATAAACAACTGAACGTAAAAAATGAAAACAAAAACAGCCCTGGCTAGTACAGCTCCCTGGACTGACTGCCGGCAAATAAACAGAAAGGTCACAGGTTTGATTTCCAGTCAGAGTGCATGCCTGGTTTGCAAGCTAGGTCCCCAGGAGGGGGCTCGAGAGAGGCAACCGAAAGATGTTTCTCCTCCTCTCTTTCTCCCTTCCCTCTCCTCTCTTAAGTACATACATACATACATACTAAGCAAACAGAACAGGAACTGAATCATAGCTATGTGGATCAATTAGAGGCTTATCAGCTGGCAGGGAGTAGAGGGAGAAAGGAGAAAATGGTGCAGGGGTCAAGAAGCGTAATTGGTACTAACAAAATAGACAGAGAGATGTTAAGAATAGTATAAGAACCCTGGCTGGTGGCACAGTGGATAAGGCACTGGCCTGAAAACCCAAAGGTCGCTGGTTCAATTCC
The DNA here is from genome assembly GCA_004026585.1 of Noctilio leporinus. Taxonomy (NCBI): domain Eukaryota; kingdom Metazoa; phylum Chordata; class Mammalia; order Chiroptera; family Noctilionidae; genus Noctilio; species Noctilio leporinus. The sequence goes on along the minus strand of PVIW01006905.1, from coordinate 74,486 downwards.
CAGCCAGGGCACATAACCAGGTTGCAAGCCAGGTCTTCAGCCAGGTCCACAGCTGGAGGCAGGTGAAAGGCAACCATACATTGATGTCTCTCTTCCTCTCTGCCTCTCTCCCTTCCCCTCTCTTTAAACATAATAAATAAAATCTTTAAAAAAAAAATAGTATGGGAAAGGATGAAAACAAGGAACTTACATGCATGACCTATAGACATGAACTAAGGGGAAGCGGCGGGTGTTGCTGGAGGGAAGGTTACCAGGTGCGGGGAGGCAAAGGGGAAGAAAAATTGATAGAACTGTAATAGCATAATCAATATAATATACCTTTAAAAAAGACATACCTAAGAAAATTTTCCTGTAGAATATCTTCTTCAGCTTTTTATTGGTTACACTATCATTTTATTGGTTACTTACTGTTAAGGAATATTTTTATTCACTCGTTTGCTAAATTAAGCACCTTTATAGCAAGGTAAGACTAAAGTATTCTATTCATAATTTTTTCAAATATCACAAATATTTATTAACTCCTCACATAGAGAAGTTCTTATGCTGGCACAAAATAAAATGGCAAGTAAAACTCAGAGAGAGGAAAAACTCAGAGAGAGAAAAAAGATTAAAAAAGAAAATAAGAAATGTGAGGGAACAAAATGTGTAAGCAAGAATATGATCGGGAACTAGAAATGGGCGAGCAGTGACCTGAAACAATAGACACAAGAAAAGGAAATGATAATAGCGGGTCTCACTTTCTCACTTCCTTCCATTCAAGGTAAGCAGTTTAGCCAAACGGAAAGAACGTGAGACTGGAGGACCAGGTTTCAAATTATAGTACACTGCTGCCTAGCTGCATAATCAGCGATGCCAGAATTCCTGGAGAGTGCAAACGAATTAATGTAAAAGGGTAAGTTATGAACAGCTAGCTAGAGAGAAGTTAATTACAGTTGCTACTGTAATTAATGCAATTGTAATTCTTTCAAGACCTGTAGTGCTACTGATGGTTCTCCAAAGCAAGGAGGCCAGGAGATATTCAAAACTTTCCAACACTAAGTTCAAATCAGATCCCATTCATTTTTAAAGCTCTGGAGGGCTGGGAACTAGGTCACAAATATTGAATTGATAATGATAAATTTGCAAGTGATTTTTAAATTTATAAATTAAAGTAGATTCAAGGTCATTCCTATTAAATCACTCCCTTGAATTCTGATATAATTTCTTGAACAAGAGGGAAGGGAAGAAAGCAGTAGCAAGCCAAGCAATGCACATGGTCCTCTGTAAACCTCAGCATACGGGCCTCGGGAACTGAGGTGAGGAACCATGACTGCTTTCCATCCCAGCACACCTGAGCGATGTGATCCTTACCCAGGCGGTAACATGGGCTGACAATGGCAACACATCCAGGTGAAGGGGCACAGGGCAAATTATCCGACCCCCAGCTTCCCCAGGGTTCCGAAAAAAACCCCTGCCATCTCACCTCTCTGGCAGGGAATCCCGTTCAGCTGCCATTCCTCTCCCAGGAAACACCTGTGCGAATCACTACTCCAGGTGATATTCCCACCTTATATTAAATCCTCTCATTTTATTTTCCTCCAGCAACCCCAGTCCCCAAGATTAAAACTGCATGTCTCTCAAAGTCCTAAAAATATACATGTCCCAGGGTAGAAATAAAAGTTGCTTCAAAGAAGTATGAAACTTTAAGGCAGTGGATAGTAGGGTCCCTTACCACCCAGGTAACAACCGAATGGAATAAAAGTGAAGCAGTCAGGGAACTGAGCTTTTCTCAAAACTCTCTTCATTGGAGAACACAGAAATACATGAAATATAAATAAAGTGCATAGTATGTCCACCACAAACATCTTCAAGTTCATTTTGTAGGCAAGGGAAAGGAAAAATAAAATGTGGCATGTGGAGATTGGAATGCAAGGAAAAGCTAGTCCCATTCTAATAACTTTTGCTAGAGATCATTGTCCAAATGTCAGTATCTCAATCTAATGACAGACTCAAACTCAGTTTCATGTTGCAAACTAAACACTCCTAGAATTTCTGAGTTGAAGGGACCTTCCATGTCATACAAGTTACAACACAGGAAACTGAGAACCAATGAGACTGTGTGGGTCGTTAAATATGACCTGTTAGCAGAAAACAAGCATTTCAGTGCAGCTCTTCATACTGTCAGTCTAGAATTTTTACCCATCAGCAGCAGACTTCAGTGTAGCTTAAAGCAATGGTACACATAAATTTTCAGAATTACGATAAAGATTTAATGTGTTTAGAAACCATCTTTTATAAGGACATTTCAATTACTATTTTTTATTACTCAATAAAACATACACTTTGTTATAAAACAACAGTACTGATCAACTTCTTAAAACCTATTCATATCTTAATGAATTCTGCAAATATGTTTCCTCACCCTCAAACTAATAAGGAAATGAAATTTGTGTTTATTCTCTCAGTTTCATAAGTAATTGCTACATATATGCTATATGCCCTGTAGAATGATACAGAATTTTTTAAAGAAAATTTTACAAACATTACATACAAAATGTTATGATCAATTCAGTAATCTTTCTCAGTGCCAATTACTAACATTAGGTTTTCTAAGAAAAGGTCAAATCACCTAATAAATGCCATTCCATAACTGTTAGAAAAAGTAAAATAATCTAATTAAGCTAATTTTTCAAGAAAAAGAAAAAATCATATTAAAATTTTTTTCTCTAGTCACATCTGAGCTATCAAATTACTGTTATCAGTTTTTCACTTGGCCATAATGTATAATGTTACAATAAAATAACAGTTTTCAAATACATTTTTCAAAGATGATCATGATTTTTTGTATATTTTATTTTGCTATTGAAGTTTTAGATATGTTACCTCGAAGATGACCTCATTATCCTTTATATTTCTATTTTTAGGAAACCCAACTATAAAGTACTAAAGGAGAATTATGATTACAACATAATTTTCTATTGTGTTAGGAGTAGTCAAACCAAAACTGGGAGCACCACAATGAACCTACAAGGTCACCTTCTATTTAACAAATGTAATAAAGCTTCTAATGTTATATTTCCTAAGTTTATAGTCCCAACTATTCTTTTAACATTTTACTAAACAAATACATTAGATTCTTTTGTGAAGACTAAAATTTTTCCAGATGAGTACTAGAGCACATACATGATATGCATGCAGAGCATAAAAGCAGCATACCGCCCTGGCTGGTAGCACAGTGGTTAAGGCGCCGGCCTGTGAACCCAAAGGTCGCAGGTTCGATTCCCCAGCCAGGGCACATAACAAGGTTGCAAACCAGGTCTACAGTCAGGTCTGTGGCTGGAGGCAGGTGAAAAGCAACCATACATTGATGTCTCTCTCCCTCTCTGCCTCTCTCCCTTCCCCTCTTTCTAAAAATAATGAAATAAAATATTAAAAAAAAAAAAAAAGCAGCATACCATATGCCAATTCTCTTAGATTAGTCATAACCAAGGAAGACCATCATAAGAAAAAAATTTCTATTTATGTAAAGTTTTCTTTACATTAATGTTCACATTTTCTGTGTGAGCCTCAAAGCAGGATTAAGTGATCTACCTGGTGTTTTTTGCTAAATAATTCCTATTAAGTACCATATGCCTGATGAAAATGATTAATTTACAAACTTCAAAATATTCAAACTTAATAAACCATTTTACATTAATGGTATTCACAGAAGTCTAGATTACAATAATACATTTTAAGAGAATTCAACAATGCCTGTATTCTCACCTTCATGCAGTCTGCGCATGCACTATCAAGATTTGCGAGAGTTAACGTGTAAGCCCAGTTTCACAGTAGGTAAGTCCTTATTAATATTTAAACAAGAAAGGATGGGGTTACTTTACCAAACAGATCAGTGGACCACTAACAAACAGTAGGGCTGGGTCACGGGAAGCCTGAGAGCTTCAAATTAAAGTAATTTCCTCTCCTGGTCTGAACAATCAAATCCAATGAACCATTGTAACAGTGAAACTACAGTCAGATCATCAACCTAAAGAACTGTTTAACACTATGCACCCCCCCAACCCCAGAATAAATCAAGTTAATGAAATACCAGTCTTCGTATAAATAAATTCCACTAACAAAAGGTGGTTTCAAACCATAAGAAAAAGCACCTTCAAACAGAAAAGAAAATATAAGTGATAAACACATTAAAGCATGCACTAAAATTTAAGACAAACCAAAACATATCAAACAATTCTGAAGCCATCATAAAGCAGCAGAATCCACCTGGGGGACACATTTAAGCATTCATTTGCATTTTAAAAGCTTTAATGTCTAAAAGGTTACACAAAGTTAAGCTTACTTAACTACTTTTACTTAAAAAATAAACAGTAAACATGATGACCATTTACAACAATTAAAGAAGACTTGAGAGCATCTATTGCGTATTTTCTAGAAGATAAAGAATACTGTTGCTATGTAGTATGCATGAGGCTAGAAAACAGCACTGACAATTTGGCTAATAAAATTATGAAGTCAGGGGGGAGGGGGGAGGCAGAGGCAAAGAAGGGGAGCAGCTTAGACAAGAACCTAGTATAAAGGAACCATGGACATGGACAACAGGTGGGATTGACTTTGGGGGGAAAGGGTGGGTGGGGAGGGGGACAGAGGGGAGCAAAAAAGGGATGGATGTAATACAACAACAATAAAATTTAAAAAAAAAAAAAATTATGAAGTCATATAAATACAGCCAAGAGATGACAGGGTGATTTCCTTAACAGATAGTCCTTTCCAATCATCATTCCAAACCAAGATGTAGAATAAAGTACTGTGAAAAATTAACTTAAAGTCCTCTAACTTCAAGTTGATGAATATATTAATAAATATATTCATTCCAGGAACAATGTAGGAAAACATATAGAGGACAAATAACTAAAGGCAGAATCCCATTGTTAATCTGGGGAAACAGAAATAAGGGAAAGGAATGGAGATAGGGAAAGACTTAAACTGATGCATTCAAGAAGATAGCAAAATGCAAGGGTTACCAAACTCTAACCGCACATTATCATGGTACATAAAACAAACATGCTCGTAAAAATAAATAAATAAATAAACAAATAAACAAACCCTCCTTTTAAAAAAAAATGTCCTTGCTCCTTGAGTTACTAGAAGTTAGATGTTAATCACCTATTTAATTACACCAGTGAGGCTGTTGTGTTCATTATGTAAAACCAAGAGCACTACTTTTCCCATTGTATTCAGTCTATGGTAACTGTAGCATAAAAGTGTCTTTTCAAAGCATATATTGAACACAAATATTGGAAAAGCAAGTGTGCTTTTGTAGTACAATACCACTGCAGATTTATAATGCTCCATATCTTAGATCAATTCACTCATCCATTACTCTTGGAAAACATCCTCAAGTAAAGCAGTTATTCATGATTAACACTGGTAAAATCACACTTCATATGGATCTTCCTTCCAGCCAATTTACGCAGAGTTTATGCTCTGAATTAGCATCCAATGCAAAGTACAAAATCAGACAGAGTGAAGAATAACAGCAAGGTGTTAAATAAGAAAGAGCTGTTTGGTGAAGTAGCCTGTGAATTTACAGCAGCCTAATCCAAGAGTGCATCAATTACTGAGAAGTTAGGGCAAACAAAAGATCAATTAAACTTGCAGATTGTACCATACTGGGAAAGTCTTCAATTACCAATACTGGAGGCTTTTGGAATTAGACTGAATAAAATACCTGCAGCCATGTTCATAACAATAGAGCCCTCTTTTATTGGAGGTTGACTGGGAAAGAAATATGACTTAATAGTAAAACCAACGTTCTAATTTCAACAGGCAATATTTACTTGCAATCATTTGTCTTAAGTTACCCAGTTAGACTTCTATGAAGAATTTTTAAAATTTTTTTTTTGAGGATATCATGTACACATGTCAGAAGAAATGCAGATTTATATTCCCTTCAGAGATTTTAAATGAAAGTTGTAATAACTTTGTAAACCAAAACTAAAATCCATGAGTATTTTTAAAAGAAAGAAATTAATTTAAATCCTTTAAACATTACATTTCTTCCCTTTGATTGAGTTACGTATCTTGTTGCATTATCAAGATGATAACAGGAGAAAATCCTAAATTCACATAATCTGGTCTCACAAAACAAATGTTATAAAACGTATAAAGTTTTCAAGCCACTATTGAAATAGTGAGGTTTAATTCAAAATAACATGAAATTTTCTATTTAGTTCCAATGAAGACAGGTACAAATGGAATATGCTTTACATAGTTTTATGTTAACTATAAGAGATTTAAATGCTTTCAGCATCAGTGTATCTTCTAATACATTTTTTAAAGCATTATTTGCTAAGGCATCAGGGGCAGTAAGAAGAATACAAACAGGCTGTCTGTCTAAACCCACTTCAAAGAAGATATATGAAGATAGCGCAACAAAAATAAAATGTGGAAACAAGACAGTTATGGCAAAATCCTCTTGTCAGGCTGTATTCCATCTGGTCCTTGTGGGCTGAGTCTTGCTTCTCCATGGAACATGTATCAATCAGGGTCCCCGCAAAGCAGATGGCACACTGCGTAACTGGGGATTTTAATAAAGGGACTATTTACTAAATGCTGGCAGGTTAGCACAAGCAAGAAGAGACAATTCAGTACTCAAAGGGAAGCAACAATAGAATGCTGTTTCTACTCCTGGGCCTGCAAAATCAAAGGAAGTTACAGGAACTTGAATATATAAATGCATAGAGGAAACCTTCAAGTGAGAAAAGCAACCAAGCCAGGATGAGGAAGGACGAAGCGGGTGAGAAGGTAGCACAGACTCCTATCTCATGCTCCAGTCACACCTCCAACCTCCGATGGACTAAATCCAACTAGAGGCCAGAGAGCAAGGATCACACTGATGCAGTCCATACCAGAGGTCAGCCTCCATGAACACCCATCAAGTAGAGACGGGTGGAGAATGAATCTGGAGGGGCAAATAGACCATATCCACTTGTGCAGAACTCTTAAGAGCAATGTCAAGCAAACTGCAAATAACAGAAGAAACAACAAACTGACAGTTGACTGGAGCAAAAGGTATATGTATGAAATTAATGAAAAAAAGTGAGGAGGGCAGAATGGGACAGAAGATAATTAAGATCACAGACAACATGTGATGATGGCTAGAAGGAAGGGAGAATAGAGTTCTGGAAGGAGGGGAATGAAGGAGAAAAATGGGGACATCTGCAATAGTGTCAACAATAAAAGAAAAAAATTGATGGGTAACAGACAACCACTGAAGGAGAGTAAAATAATCAAGTATAATGGTAGGTGTATATACAGTCAGACGGAACCATTAGAGTATCATATTGCCCTATAAAATGGTAGCACTGCCCTAAAAAATTTTCTGTTCTCTGCCAACTCATCTTTCCTACCCTGGCCCCCAATAACCACTAGTAACCACTGACTCCATAGTTTTACCTTTTCCAGAATATTATTTGGAATCAGAGTATACAGTTCTAGTCTTTTCAGATAGACTTCTTTCACTTAGTAATTTAAGTTTCCTCCACATCTTTCCATGTTTCATAGTTCATTTCTTTGCAGCACTGTATAATATTCTGTCATTTCAATGTACCAGAGTTTGTTTATTCATTCACCAAAGGACATTTTGGTTGTGTCCAAGCTTTTGCAATTATGAGTAAACCTTCTATAAATACCCATGTGTAAATTCTTGTGTGGATATAAGTATCAACTCTTTCGGATAAATACCAAGTAGTGCAACTGCTAGGTCCTATGGAAAGAGTATGTTTAGTTTTGCAAGAAACTGCTACTCTTTTGTACTCCTACCAACAATAAATGAGAGTTCCCGTTGCTCCAAATTCTCATTTGCATTTGGTGTTATCGGTGTTTAGATTTTGGCCATTCTAATAATGTATGCAGTGGCAGCTAATTGTTGTTTCAATTTTCAACTAACTAATATATAGGATGTTGAGCATCTCTTCCTATGCTTATTTGCCATTTGTGTATGTTCTCTTTTGAAGTTTCTGTTCAGGTTGTGAACCCATTTATTAAATCAGGTTGCATATTTTATTATTGAATCTTAATAGTTCTTTGAATATTTTGGGTAAGAGTCCTTTATCAAATATGACTTTTTTCAAATATTTTTCTTGCAGAAAAATACCATGGGTATATCCACACAAGAATTTACACATGGGTATTTCATCTTCTCATTCTCTTAACAGCATATTTGCAAAGCAAAGTTTTTAATTTTAATGAATGCCAGGTTATCAATTATTTCTTTCATGCATCATGCCTTGGGTGTTGCATTTAAAAAAATCACTGCCATACCCAAGGTCACCTAGATTTTCTACTGTGTTACCTCCATTATCATTAAGTTCTTTAAAAATATATTGAATGGACATTATGTGTCTGGTACTCAAACAGAAAATAAATGAGGCAACAATATCCTCAAACATCTTGAAGCACTGCTTCAACAAGCTCAATCAAATAATTATTAAAGTAGTGATTCTCAACAGAGAGAGCATAGAAGTCATAGTACAGTGTAAATACAGTGCTAAACTTAGGAGGGCAGACACTAGATTCAGAACTTATTCAAATCCCAACTCTACCACCTACTAGCTGTGTGGCCTGTGTCTCACTCAAATTCCTCATTGGAAAAATGAGAATAATATTTATTCCCACCTCACAGTACTGTTGTGAAGGTCAAATGACTTCATCCACATGAAGTGTTTAGCATAGTGCCTACGTTATAACAACATAAGTGCACAATAAATGCTAGTACTCCTGAATTCTCCAAGATAGGATTGAATGATGGTTTGGGGGAAAAATCATTTAAAATTATCACTGCTGAAATATTTAATCATGACATTTCATTTTATTTTGGAATTTTAAAATAAGGTTAAGGCATTGTCTCATTCTTGTATTCTGTGGTCATCAATTTTTAAATAAACCAAAGAGTCAAATTAATGAACAGTAATAACAGCATATGGAAGGCAGCAGATACAGGCCAGGAGGAAAAAAGTATGTGGTTAAAAAAAAAAATCTCAATTTAGGATAAGTAATCTATTTATGGTTATTTTTTGTTGTAAGAGAAAATTTTTCATTTATAAGAAAAGAGTAAAGTTGTAAGACCCTCAATTCATTTAACTTAATATTTTAATATCATATTACTGGTTTTCATTTGTGCTAACCTAACAAAGTAAAAGGTTATAAATAATGGAGAGAGAAAGACCCTGGCCAGGCAGCTCAGTTGGTTAGAGCATTGTCAATCATTGTGGTTGTGGGTTTACTCCCTGGACAGGGTAAAAAAAGCAACCCATGCATGCCTAAATAAGCAGACCAACAAATCGATGATTCTCATTCTTTTTCTTTCTCTCTCTAAAATCAATAAATAAAAAATTAAGAATTAAACTACAGAATTAAGAATGACATTCCTCAATGACATCTATAAAATTCTGTTTCAAAGAACACTGGCTAATGAAACATGCAAAGCATAATTCTATTTTCTAGTGAAACTATAAAAATTACACCTTGAGGAGATATCAAAATTAAAATTTCCAAGTGCTTTTTAAAAAGAAAGCTATAACTAACTATGTGATAGGAAAACATGCAAATGTCAATTGTATGTCAATAAACTGGAAAAACAAAATAATTTTATTTCATAATTGATTAAAGTCTGTATTCCTGATCTAAAATCTAAATTAAATCCATTTTATGCAAAAAAAATAAAAGAACAGAGAGATTCAAGATGACAGCGAAGTAGATGGATGTTATACACACCTCTTACCAGGACCAAACTGGAATTATAACTAAAATACAGAGCAATCAACCTGAATAACCAACTGAAGACTAGCAGAAGAAGTCTTAGAAGCCACACTGAAACTTGTAGGAAGGGTAGAAGTAAAAAGGGCTGGCCGCAGGCAGTGGCTACAATTCCAGAGGTATCTCAGCAACAAAGGAATCCCCTCATGAGTGTGGAGTCTCAACTCCAGGCCAAACTTCCCAGCCCAGAGCCCCCAAGCTGAGAAAAGGTGCTAATATAATAGCTGGCTGTGAAAATCAGCAGGGATTCTGTCTGCTAAAGATACAGGTAACCTCTTAAAGGGTCAACATACAAGACCTTGAACATAACCATTCACCCCAGTCACAAGCAGAAGGAGGGCAAAGCAGACTAGACTCACGTTAGGAGACCGGGATTTGCGACTCTGGGAAGAAAGCTGAAGGAACAGCCTCCCGGATCCCTGAGCTGAGTTCTCCCATGTAGAGAAGCCATCTATCAGGGTGGAACACTCCCCATAATATAGCAACAGCCTGGGGGAAGGCAATGGCCCCACCCAATAGAGCTTGCCCCCTACCAAGGAGCCTGCCACCTGGGCTGGGGTGTGGAGTTCTGGGCAGTTTCAGGTGGTGCCACTGACTGAGTCGGGTGGCTGTGGGGCAGGGGCCATTCCCCCTACTTTCCCATGAATGTGACTCAGATGCAATAGGCCTACTCTCTCAGAATACCCACCCTCCCAACTCCTGGGTGCTCTGCCCTGCCAAGGTCTGGGAAGCATGTGGGGCAGACTGATTGTGTGGCTCTGGGACGGAGGCCTCTACCAACATCTTCCCCTAAGACTGCCTGGCACTTCCCGCTCATGCTCATAGGAGATACTCTAACCCTACCCTCTGGGGCTCTGGGCAGAATCTGGGACAGACTGACTTGTGTGGCTCTAGGGCAGGGGACATTTTTGTCTTGCACACTGACCAGTGCAGAGCCCTCCCTTCAAGGCCAAGTCTTGATCTGTTTGGCACAGATAAACTCTGTTGACCTCACTCAGAAACTCCCTGAGATCCCACCCCAACACAACTGTGTATGAACACCCAACAGGTGACAACTAAACTTGGTCTGCCCTGGGACATCTGCTGAGTTGCCTTAGACCAGCACTGGCACCAATCAGCTCAATGACAACAGCCCCTATCTGGTAACTCACTGAGAACCAGCCTCATGCAACTCAAGCATCACCAGTGGCTCCTTCAGTGACTAAGACTAACAGGCAGGGACCAGAGTGCCTTGGCACATTTGCTAGCCTGACCCCGGGCCTGGAGCTGGTAAAAGCCAGCCTGGGTGAGTAGCTTGGTGCTTCCAATGCATACCTAGACCCAGAAGAGCCACCACAAACAAAACAGTGGATCACTTTGTAGGTGCGAACAGTTTACCCAAGGCCAGTCATAGGCAGCAACTGACATTGGGCTGGGCCAGAGTCCCTCTGGTACAGAACTAACACATCCAAAGGCCAGCTTCAAACAGTATCAGAGCAGGATCCAATTAGCTTCACAAGAGGGACATCTGAAGGGAGATCTCAGCAAGCACAGATCCTACTGCGATGAATTCCACTCTACGTGGTCAGCACCTGCACAGCAACACGTGCACTATGATCATGGCTGATCCTCACAGTCAGCCAGTCTGTGGGATGACCCCCCTGCACAAATGGGCCATCAGCAACCAGGACTCAAATACAACAGCAGGGCCCACACAATGTACACAAGGGACATTCTTAGAGCACCCATCTCAGGTGATCAAGGAAACTGCACCAATGGACTCCACAGGAAGCCTACTATAAAAGGCCACTCTACCAAAACTAAGAATCATAGCAGATCTCCTTAATACATACAAAGAGGCAAGCAAAATGGGAGGCGAAAAAACAAGAGAAAACTCTAGAAAGTAAAGGAGGCAAGAAATTTATCAGGCATGTAGCTTTAAAAAAAAGATAATCAAATTTTTAAGAAACTCAGAAAGATAAGGAACTTAGTGAGAATTATAACAACATGAAAAAAGACACAGAAACCATTAAAAAGAACCAGTCAGAAGTGAAGAACGCAGTATCTGCAATAAGGAATATACTGCAAGGAATAAATAGGAGGTTGGAGGAAACAGAGGATCAAATCAGCAATTTGAAAGACAAGGTATCAGAAAATACACAATCAGAGCCAAAAAAAAAAAAGGACTTTTAAAAATAAAGAGAGTTTAAGGGACCTTTGAGACACATGAAACAACAATATTCATATCACAGGGGTAACAGACAGAGAAGAGGAAGAGCAACGGATCAAGAATCTATTTGGGAAAAAAACAAAAGAGTGAAAACTTCCCTTACCTGGTCAAGGAAAAAGACACTCAAGTCCAGGAAGCACCAAGTGTGCCAAAAAAGATGACTCCAAAGAGGCCCACAGCAAGACAAATCATACTTAAAAGGGAAAAGGCTAAAGACAGAGAATCTTAAAAGCTGCAAGAGAAAGGGAGTTAGTTATATATAAGGGAGCTCCTATAACACTGGCAGCTGATTTCTCAAAAGAAACATTTCAGGCCAGAAGGGACTGGCATGAAATAGTCAAAGTGATTAAAAAAAAAAACAAAAGCAAAAAACAAGAACCTACAACCAAGACTACCAGCAAGACATCCAAACTAGACAGGAAAAAGTAAAACTGTCATTATTTGCAGATGGCATGATTCTGTGTATAAAGAACCCCATTGATTCCATATAAATCCATAAACAAACCACCACATAAGTAAATAAGTAAAAAATTTTAGAAACTTACCTGAACTGATAAGTGAATTTAGCCAAGTGGCAGGATACAAAAATAAATATCCAAAAGATAGCTGCATTGTTATATACCAATAATAAATTATCAGAAAGGGAAACAAAGAAAACAAACCCACTTACAACTGCATCAAAAAAATAAAAAATACCTAGGAAGAAATTTAACCACAGATGCAAAAGACCTGTACTCAAAAAATTATAAGACATTGAAGAAAAAAATTGAAGAAGATACAAGTAAGTGGAAGCATATACCATGTTCATGAATAGGAAGAGTTAATATCATTAAAATGGCCATACTACCCAAAGCAATCTATAGATTCAATGCAATTTCTATCAAGATACCAATGGCATATTTCACAGAACTAGAACAAACATTCCAAAACTTTATATATAATCACAAAAGAACCAGAATAGCAACAGCAATCTTGAGAAAGAAGAACAAAGTTGGAGGAATCATCCTACATGATATCAAAAGGTAACACAAGACCACAGTAATCAAAACAGCATGTAACTGGCATAACAATAAGCATATAGATCATTGATTCAGAATAGAGAGCCCAGAAATCAACTCACCCCTTTATGGTAAATTAATACTTGAGAAAGGAGAAAAAAACATACAACGGGGTAAAGGTAGTCTATTCAATAAGTGGTGTTAGGAAATTGGGCAGATATATGTAAAAAAATGAAATCAGACCAAATTCTTATGCCATATACAAGAATAAACTTAGAATGGATTAAAGACTTAAATGTAACACTCATACCATAAAAATACTAGAAGAAAATGTAAGCAGTAAAACCTCAGACATTTCTTGTAACGATATTTTTTTTCTGATAATATCTTGCCTCAGGAAAGAGAAACAGGAAAAATAAAATAAATGGAAATATATCAAACTAAAAAGTTTTTGCACAACAAAGGAAACCATCAGCAAAATGAAAAAATAACCCACTAAATGAAAGGATATCTGATACAGGGTTAATTTCCAAAATTTATAAAGAACTTATTAAAACTCAACACTAAAAAATAATCAATTGAAAACTGGCAAAGGGCCCTGGCCTGGTAGTTCAGTTGGTTAGAACATCATCCTGATGCGCCAAGGTTGCAGGTTCAATCTCCAGTCAGGACACATACAAGAAGCAACCAATAAATGCATAAATAAGTGGAACAACATATCAATGTATTACTCTTTTCCCCTTTTCCTTCTCTCTCTAAAATCAATAAATTAAAAAAAAAAATTTTTTTAATGGGCAAAGGACCTGAATAGACATTTCACCAACAAGGACACTCAGATAGCCAATAGACATATGTAAAAATTATCTATGTCACTAATTACCAGAGAAATGCAAATAAACCACAATGAGATATCACCTCAAATCTGTCAGAATGACTATCATCCATAAATCAAAAAACAACAAATGTTGGCAAGGATGTGGAGAAAAGGGAATGCTTGTGCATTGTTAGTGGGAATGAACACTGGTGCAGCTACTGTAGAAAGCAATATAAAGTCACCTCAAAAAATTAAACATGGAACTGCCTTATGACCCAGTGATTCCACTTCTGGCAATATATCTGAAAAGACCCAAGGTGATGAACATACAATATACAAAAGATGTGTTATAGACCTGTACACCTGAAACCTATATAATTTTATTAACCGATGTCACCCTAATTTATTAAATAAGTAAATAAATAAATGTGACCTGACTCACTTAAAAGCTAATCAGAAAGACGTCTCTTATATGGGATCTGTCAGTGCATAAAGCACTCAATAAATGTTAAGTAGTATTTTTATACACATAACCACACATGCTCTAAAACCCCCAAAATCACTGCAACACCTGAGACTGCCATGGTGGATGTCTAAAAAGTGAATAGTAAAATGTAAAGAAATAGCTAAGAAGATGGAGACAATGGAAGATGGTGACTGATCCTCCTTCCTGGAGTCCAGTCCACCCTCTCTGCAACTCACCCAGGTGAACTCCTTAAAAGACAGTTCTATATACAATACATGCCTCTGCTTATCTCACTTTCAAGAATTACCTTTAATTGTTTCCTCCACAACTTCTACTACACGATCTATCTGTTGAACCTAAAAAGAAAACAAACTATTAGAGAAATAATGTATGCAGAGAAGTGCTAATTAGTGTTAATCCTTCTGTTTGAGTCACTGTTACACATCTAAGCACACAACTCCAGGTTTTAATGCATTTGAAGGTATTATTAAAAATATTCTGCATTAGTGTTTTATGTTACAATGAAGTATGAAATTATCACTCCCCTGTCCTCTAATGACAATTTATAAAATCATATGACATTTAACTTCTTGGAGTTGTTAGAAGAGCCTATCAACATAAACTCAAAATGTCCTAAGATATAAACTAAAGTTTAATTAAAACATGTCTCTTCACACACAGCTTCAAGAAAAATGACAGAAAATGACAACCTATACAAAAGGACATGCTGATGATATTAAGGGGATCTACCCCAAATTCCATTCTTTATTATTTTAACACTGAAACCCCTTTTAATGACTTTCTGCCCAATGCTGGGTACTGCGCTCAGGTCTATGGACTACAAAGTCAAATAACAACAGCTCCTGCCCTAGACACCAGTGACTAAGAAAGATTTCCCAGGGTGCCATGAGATCACAGAAGAAAGGTAATAAAATCTGATTGAGTGATCCAGGGATGCTTCTGGAAGGATAAACAGGATTAGATTAGAAGCTCACTAGGGAGACTGAATCAGAGTAGCTAGAGTTTAGAAGGAAATTGAAAAAAAAGCAAAGATTGTAGTCCAAGAAGCTAAAGGAATAGCAAAAGTTAAGTAAGAATAAATCTTAAGTTGATATTCGGTTCGTCATTGTTTTATTACATAGAGAAGAAGTACATGTTCACTGAACAAATTCAAACAAAATAGAAATTAAGCAGAAATAAAGTAACCCATAACATCCTCCATCCTCCATTTACATTCTTCAGATGAAATCACTCATAATAGTTTGAGGAGTAGATACCAAGACATTTCCTAGTGCTAACTTTTTACATTCAGATGGGTCAAAAGTAGTTTACACTTGTGAGTATGAAAAAGTTTATTCTTGTATTATTACTTATTAATTACTGCATTATTTTCCATATGAACAAATGTAAACCCATGTTTTACTCACCTACGTTTAAGGGGAATATAGTAGTTTCCCCTTATCTCTAAGGTATACAAAGTCTGTCTCAAAAGTATCGAGCCAATGTCAAAATAATTAAACTAGTTTGTGTGGCTGATATTTTCAGGACAGACCTTGTGTGGTCCAAGACACCTCCCCACTGTGGATACCTGAAATCACAGACAGTAACAAATCCTATACATGTTATGTTTTTTCCTATACACACATACCTATACTAAACTTTAATTTATAAATGAGGCACAGTAACAGATTAACAACAATAACCAGTAATAAAATTATAGCAATGCACTGATAAGGTTCTCTCTCTCTCTCTCTCTCTCTCTCTCTCTCTCTCTCTCTCTCTCTCCCTCCCTCCCTCCCTTCCTCCTTCCATTCCTTCATCTCTTCTCTTCCTCCCTCCATCCCTCTCTCTAACAGCCAGTCTGAAACAAGAAATGGCTACTAAGTGACCAGTGGGTGGGTAGCATACATAGTATGGACACAAAGAACAATGGAATGATTCCCGTCCCAGAGGGCACACCTGGGACAGCACAAGGCAGCATGAGATTTCTTCAAGCTGCTTAGAACAGCATGTAATTTAAAACCTATGAATTTATTTCTGGAAATTTCTGTTTAATATTCCGGCTGTGTAAAAAGCAAAACTGTGCATAAGGGGATCTAGTAGCTCTGTAGTTTTTTCTTTTTCTTTTTTTGTTCACAAATTATGAAACACACAGAGATGATATAAAAAAGTGACCTGCCCTTGATTTGTTTTCTATATATCATCAGTTCATATAGACTTGCTTCATTCATTTACTAGCTGCCCGGTATCTCATGTACAGATATACCATAATGCATTAATCCAGTCCCTATTAATGAGCCTTTCTGCTATTTCTTTTTTTTTTTCTTTTTTTTTTCATCAATGTATGATTGCCTTTCACCTGCCTCCAGCTATAAACCTGGCTGGAGACCTGGCTTGCAACCTGGTTATGTGCCCTGGCTAGGGAATCGAACCAGCAACCTTTGGGTTCGCAGGCCGGCGCCTTATCCACTGTGCTATCAGCCAGGGCCTGCTATTTCTAATTTTTATTATACAACAATGTTGCAGTGGCCTCAACTGAGACCAAAAATAAAAGACTTTTTTTTTTAACTTTACTAAATATGCAATGGCAAATCTCTTTAAAACACTTCTTTGCCTCGGTGTCTTATAAGAAATATGGAAAAACTTGTGAGAACACACTTGAATCCAGCTCTGCCTCTGACCAAGACTTAGCCCAGCATGGTGTTAGCTATAGCAATAATTATGGGGAAATTGCCAAAGGCAAAACTAATCTCAGAGAATGAAAAACCTTTAATCCCAAACAAACCCACCTAACTGGAGATGTGTCCACCTGGAACCACTGGAACCATCAGATTTGGTTTTATTAAGACAGTCCATGTAGTTTCCTTAAAAAATATGATCAAAGGCAGGATAACAAACAGTTCAAAGAGGAGGGAGCAGCACACAGTGTTAACTGCCACAAAGATAACAAAGAAGTAAAGACTAAAATGGGTATACCCGATTTAATAACAATGGAGGTCAATGAGCATAGGCTAAACTGAGAATTCAGTGGTAATGAATCTTAAAAAAAAAAAAAAATAAGAAGAAAATGATGGGGTCATCACTTCATAGGATACATAAACATCTCATCACCTGAAACTAATGTAACATTGTATGGCAACTGCAATAGAAAAAGAACTTTATTTTTCTTCTCCTTTTTCAATTGGAAGAGGACTCCTGGTGGCTAGAAGAAATTGAGTATATACAAGGCCAGTCTGGGAAAAGTCCAGCCATTGGTAATAGAATGAGAATGGTTTGCATGACAGTGATGTTACCTGACAGCCAAGGAGAGTGGACTGAAATGCACACTCATGAAAAATGACGACTTCACTATACTAGTTAGTAGGGGTGGTGGACACCATTGAGTAAGTACGTGTACTGTGTGGCCATGAAATTAAAAATGACTAAGCAAGTACAGCAATGAATCTGCATCAAATTTTGTGTTAAGCTTGGATGTTCCTCCATGGAAACTATTCGGATGATTCAGAAGGCCACAGCTATGGGCAACTGGTCATTGGCAGCTTCATCAAGACCATGCGCCCACTCGTGCATGATGTCTAGTGCAGAGTTTTTGGTGAAAATTCATATCACCCAGGTGACTCAGTCCCCATACAGTCTAGATTTGATGCCCTGTGACTTGTGGCTTTTCCTAAAATTAAAATCAGTAAGATTCCGGAAAATACAGTGGAGCAGCTGGTGGTAACTAGAAGAACTGTGTGAGTACCAAGGTGCCTCCTTTGAAGGGGGCTGAGGTATCATTGTCCTATTACAATGTTTCTTGTATCTTGTTCAATTAATGCCTATATACTTCATATTATATGTCTGGATACCTTCTGGACAGACCTCATATATATCCAAGAGAAATGAGAATGTATGCCCCCAAAAAACTTGTGGATGAATGCTCATAGCAGCATTATAACTAACAGCAAAAAGGTGGAGACAACCTAAGTGCCACCAACTGACAGATACAAAAGGTGGCATATTCTTGCAATGAAATATCATTAAGCCATAAAAGGGTAAGAATTATTGATATGTGCTATAATATTATGCTAAGGTAAGAAGCCAGACTAAAAGAAGATCAAATATTCCATGCATATGAAATGGCCCAAACAGGGACATCTTCATAAGTAGATTTGTAATTGCTTATGTATGGGTGGGGAAGATATGGGAGAAATTGCTAACTGGTATTGGGTTTCCTTTTGGAATGATAAAAATCATCTAAAATTGATGTGGTGATGGTCACATAATTGTGAATATACTAAAAAACATTTAAGTACACATTTGAAATGGGAGAATTGTATGGCATGTGAGTTATATCTGAAAAATTTTTAAAGTTGTTATTACCAAAAAAGTGTCGAGGGTAATCAGTCAAATGCTCTAACATAAAGGACATAAAACTGAATGAAAAACTGAGGAAAACAAAAGAAGACTGAAGAGACCTGACAGCTGAACCCAACTTTGGATCTGGGGCATTTCTTTCCCTCTAAAGGACATTATTGGGACAAGTGTCAAGATCTGAATATGGTCTGCAAGCTGATATATAATATTGTATCTATGTCATTTCCTTTTATAATTATACTTTATAATTATAGTGATATAAAAAAATATTTGCTTTTAAAATATATAGGTATTTAGAAGGGGCATCATGTTTGCAGCTTACTCTCAGTCTGTTTTTAAGGAACAGTTTCCTTTCACTTTGATGGTCACAGAATTTGCATGAATGTATAACAGCTCAAAAATATAGCCTCCGATTTATCAAAGTAATTGATTACATTTGCCTTTCTGGCAACTAAGGAATAAATACTGCCTTCACCTGAGTATTTAATTATACTGAGTGGTGTGGGGAAGCTCTATAACTTTAATAATAAGAGTCAACAAAAGCTGAAAAAGTTTAAAAAGTATTTTATTACAAACAAGCAGGGAAGAAGTTCATTACTGATTTAATGAAAATACTGTGTCATTTCCACTTTTCATAAGGAGGATAATGGAGGGAGGGGTTGAGGAAGGGAAGGCTGAAAAGAGAGAAGAGTGGAGGTGAGTTAAATGGAAGCAGGAAAAGTTAGGAAGAAAAAAAAACATGGAGTGAGAGACAGGGAGAGAAGAAAAACAATCATGAGTGAAACAACAAACTCAAGGTTCACATACAGTAAAGAAGAATACACTGAATTCATTCTGTGGAGAAAAGGAAAGCTGTTTTTAATTAATACTATAAATTGTAGGCCTGAATACACAAGAGCTTAGTCTCTGGCATATAATTCAAATAAAATAAATAAAACAGTATCTTGTGTCCTTCAGGCACTTAGTTATAAATACACAGGGGAAAAAAAGACATGGAGTATGCTCTATTACTGACTCCATATGTTCTTGACAATGAAAAAAGAAGTTGGTGAATACACAATTCATAAATAACATTAATAAGTAATTCTGCTGCAGAACTTTTAAAAGAAATCTATAAAAATATTTTACTCAGCTATTTTGAACCACTCCAAATTGATAATGAAACATATGGAAGAAACAAACTTATATAAAGGCACTTAAAGCAAACAGAAGTGCTAGTCAGAAATGTCCTAACTATTGACGGTAGTGCAATCCAATAGAATTTTCTATGGTGATAGAAATGTTTATATGCTATGTAATGTCCAACACAGTAGCCATACTTAGTTACTGCATACTTGCAATATTGCTACTGTGACTGAGGGACTAAATTTTAATTTAAATTAACTTAAATGGTCGCACGTGTCTACTGGTAACCATACTAGCAAGGGCAGGTCTGTAACAGAGCTAAAATACCCACCAGTTTGTGGTCATTTGTTATGGCGGCCCTAGGAAACAAGTACGTACCTCAAACACAATTTTGCCAAGTTGCCTAATAAAAAGGTCTGTCAAGGAGCATGCTGGTACTATTCTGCAGAGGTTCTGGCTTTAGTTTGTAAAGTGTCTTTTTTTTTTTTTTTTAAGATTGTATTTATTTATTTTTAGAGAGAGAGGAAAGGAGGGAGAAAGAAAGGAAGAGAAACATCAATGTGGGATTGCCTCCTAGGCACCCCAACTGAAGACCTGGCCCACAACCCAGGCTTGTGCCCTGACTGAGAATCAAACCAGCCACCCTTTGGTTCCCAGGATGGTGCTCAATCCACTGAGCTACACCAGACAGAGCTAAATTCTCTTTTTTATATAGAAACAATCAGAAGCTAAATAAGTTAACAACTGGTAATAACAGTGACAGCTAACATTTCTTGAGCAATTCTATACCCCAGGCTCTGTGTGAACACAATACATGCACTACCACTACCTCATTTAATCCTCAAAACACTCCTACCCTTATTTTGAGGGTTAGGGAACTGAAGGATATTCACCTAAATTCTTGCCTATTATTTCTAGTAGATCTTTTCTAGGAATGGAACATAGGTGAACATCATGAGTTTCCCTTTTCCTATACACATGAAGGCCATTACTAAATGATCACAGAATGCTCTACAACTGAACCTGGAATTTCAGGAGACCCAGGCAACAACTGTTCCTTCAAACTCTCCCTCACAAATCACCACTGACATGCATGCATTCACTTGACAAACATGTAGGAAGCAACCATGCACTGCACACAGTTCTAGGAATTGGGGATATAATGGTGAAAACTACCAAGTCCCTGCTTCATAGACCTTACATTTTAATCAGGGAGACAAACATAAATAATTTAAAATGTCCATGTCCTCGAATTACAGGTGCTATGAAGAAAATAAATTCTGGGACTGATGGGAGGTGGAGAGAGCAATTTGGCAATAGTGGTCCATTTAAATACCAAAACAGGTAGTAGCATTAGTCCTGGGACCTGGTCCCTAACACTGAAGCATCAACATGAAACTCCAGGGGGAAAAGGAGGTAAAAAGGCTTAGAGACAAAAATGATAGGGAGGGACACAGTGGTAGGTGATAGAGACAGATAATTAAGGAATGGTTATAGGGGTGGGCATAAGTAGGTTTGCAGTTACTCATATGGAAAAATATGTAATACAAGAATAAATAATAATATAGTAATCAAGTCTACACACTTATGCAGTCCCAACAGTAAAGCTACTTTTGCTCACCTGCTGTATGAAAAAAAAGCTACTTGTAGCTCATGCTATGCAGTTTTTATTTTACTAACAAAAGAAAGCCACTAGAGTGCTGAAAGAACCATCTTAAAAGCATAGCTCAGGCTAAGTCTATAGAAAATATGTGCCCTGGCTGGTGGCTCAGTGGATAGATGCCAGCCTGTGAACCTAAAGGTCACTGATTCGATTCTTAACCAGGGCACATAACCAGGTTGCAAGCCAGGTCTCCAGCCAGGTCTTTGGCTGGAGGCAGGTGAAAAGCAACCATACAACTGATGTCTCTCCCTCTCTGCCTTCCTCCCTTCCCCTCCCTCTACAAATAAAAAATAAAATCTTAAAAAAAAAAAAAGAAAGGAAGGAAGAAAAGATGCAATGACTATTCTTGTATCCATATTAGATACCTGCTGTGACTTTTTTTATACTTACATTTATACTTTCTCATTAGCTCTCATAATTTTGATATGTATATAAATAAACAAGGACAACCTACCATGATTTTAATTAAGAAGTATCCTATCAAAATTTTACAACTACCTAAAAACTCTACCAATGTTTTTTAAAATGCCCTTTTATTTCCATTTAGAATCATTAATATAAAAAGCTTTTTCCATCATGTCTTTGTTCAAATTTTTCACATTTGCAATAATGGAAGTTTGATCCAATAATCAGCATCTGACAAGTTAAAATTCAGTACTGACTTCTCTATAAAAATATTTTTCTCTCTAAAAATGTTTCTCCAAACTTTTAAGAAAACTCCTCCCTCTAAAAATGGTATTTATTGGGAGAGAATTCTATTGCCAAATATCTTCAAATTTGGAAAATCCACAGCAGTCACCAAATTAATAACATCTTTTAACTCTACTAGATGAGTTATTGAATTCATAAAACTGTGAATAAATTTGCTAATGAGTGAAAACAAAATAGCACTTGATACTACATTTGGTTTAACTTTTTGAGCAAAACTTCCTCATTTCCCAGCATATTTCATCTTCTTTCATCTCTTCGTTGAGAAAAATTCTTCCCCAAGACCAGAAATAGCCCTTTCACCCAAAATTATATGACAGCACATTCCACACATGACTGAAAGCATACTTTCTACCTGAATGGTACCGTGAGTGACTAACACTTAGTAAGAGATAAAAAATTACTAATTAAAAGATGAGTCCAGGCTAGACGATGCCAGCAAAATGAGTGTCAGTACCAGGAATTTCTCTCTCTTAAATCCTATTAAAATACCTAAAAATGTCCGTAGTGAAAAGCAAAATCATTCAATATGCTAAACTCAATTATATATATAGAAACATTATTTGCAACATTAGAATGTTATCATTAAATATTAGAACATGTTATAAAGTAAAAAAGTATTTTTAAAGCGATACTAAAGTTAAAAACAGTAATAGTAAAACTAAAACAGAATGCACATTAGAAATGTAAAACATCAATTAATAAACGCTGCTTTATGTAGCAGGCAGCATAATGGCCTCCCAAAAAAGTCCAGATGTCCCAATTCCCAGAACCAGTGAATATGTTACCTGACAATGGTAAATGGGTTTTCCAGAAATGACTAAGGGCCTTGAGAAGATGAGGATAGCCTGGATTATCCAGATGGGCCCAATCTATTCACAGAAGTTCTTAAAAGATGAGGGACGTCATTGTTCCCTTAGGTTGGAAAGAGGCCACAAGTCAAGAAAAGTGAGTAGCCTCTAAAAGCTAGAAAAGGACAAAGAAAAGAACTCTCCCCTAAAGCCAGAAAAGAATGCACCCCAGTCTTGAGTCCAGTAAAACCCATGTCCAACCTGTGGTCTCCAAAATATGTTGTTTTAAGCTGTTGTGTTTATGGTTATTTGTTATGGGGCTTAAAAAACTAACACTCTAATGAACAAAATGAACACACTATTGAGTTGGCATCATAAAAAAGGGAAAAAGAAAAATTTTTAACCAAATGTTACTGGAATAGCTAGGAACAATATGGAAAAATTAACTAAATGTATAGTTTATATTTAACATTCACTTAACAAATGTTCACTGAGTCAGACACTATACTGACCACAGGAAGAAATGTAAAATTGTAAAATAATAGTAAACAAAATCCCTGGTTTTATAGAGCCTAAATGTCCATCGTGTAAACTGCAAATAAATTGAAGACTTGAATATATTCTTTCCAGTCTTAAAAAAAAGTTTTTTTAAAAAAGAGAGAGAATTAAAATACTTTCAGACCTGTTCCTAGATTCTGGGACCATAATTTTTTAAGTTTTGAAGCCACAAAAGAAATTACCCACTTACACCCCTACAGAATATTCAATGACAAAAAGGCAGATAAATATTTTCTCCATGTTAAAAATCATCATTTCTACTGATGAAGATGCAGGAGTCCCTTATATATTCTGTATATAAACCCTTTTAAAAGTTATGTGTTTTGCAAATATTTTCTCCCAGTCTACTGCTTCTCTTTTCCTTTCCTGTTTTGTTTTTTTTTTTAATATTTTTCCTTTTGGAAGTATATGTCATTGATTCTGCTGTCATAGTTGTCCCAATTTCTTGTCCCGCTCTGTTGAGTAACCCCTTTCCCTCAGAAATTTCCCTTTTAGTTTATATCCATGTGTCATGCGTGTGAGTTCTTTGGCTTCTCCCTTCCGTATGCTATTCTTAACATTCCCCTGTCTATTTTGTATCTACCAATAATACTTCTTAATTCCTGCATCATTTCCCCCCTTTTCCCCCTCCCAGCTGATAACCCTCCAAATGGTCTCCACACCTATGATACTGTTCCTGTTCTGGTTGTTTGCTTAGTTGGGTTTTTATTTTGTTTTTGATTTTTAGATTCAGTTGCTGATAGTTGCAAATCTGATATAATTTTAATATTCATAGTTCTGGTTTACTTTTTCTTAAGTGCCTTTCACATTTCATATAATAATGGCTTGGTGATTATGAACTCCTTTAGCTTTACCTTGTCTAGGAAGCACTTTATCTGTCCTTTCATTCTAAATGATAGATTTGCTGGATAGAGTATTCTGGGTTGTAGGTCCTTGCTTTTCATCACTTTGAGTACTTGGCAGCCCCCTTCTTGCCTGCAAAGTTTCTTTTGAGAAATCAGCTGACCATCTTATGGAAACTCCTTTGTAGGTAACTCTCTGCTTTTTTCTTGCTGCTTTTAAGATTCTCTCTTTATCTTTAACCTTCGGCATTTTAATTATGATGTGTTTTGGTGTGGTCCTCTTTGGGTCCACCTTGTTTGGGACTCTGTGCTTCTTGAACTTTATGTCTATTTCCCTCACCAAATTAGGGAAGTTTTTTCCATTTTTTTTTTCACATAAATTTTCAATTTCTTGCTCTTCCTCTTCTCCTTTTGTCACCCTTATGATTCAGATGTTGGTATGTTTAAAGTTGTCCCAGAGGTTCCTAGGCCTCTCCTCATTTTTTTGCATTCTTGTTTCTTCTTTCTGTTCTGGTTGACTATTTCTTTCTTGTGTTCTAATTCATTTATCTGAATCCTGGCTTTCTTCCCTTCACTGTTGGTTCCCTGTATATTTTTCTTGATTTCATTTTCTGTAACCTTCATGTCTTCCTTTATATTTTTGTCATACCTTATGAGTTCGCTAAGCATTTTCTTAATAGCATCTTTTGAGAACAAAAGTACTTAATGTTGATGAAATCTAATTTATTACTTCCTTTTTTTTTTTAAATCCTAACAGGACACTGTGTGTGTGTGTGCGCGTGTGTGTGTGTATGTTCCCTCCCAAGAAACAGTTTCCTAACTCTAGTTCACCTCCCCCCAAATACAAGAAAGTGATAAATAATTCGAACACTGAACAAAGATACAGGATGGCAGATAATCACACAAAAATATGGTCAACACCCTTAATCAACTGAGAAAAGCACACTGAGACTACAATGAGATACTGCTATGTATCGAGTACAACTGCTACAACTGAAAAGCTGGCAGTACCTAATTTTGGTAAGGATATGAAGAAACCTGAACTGCTGGTAAAAATGCAAAATGGTATAGCTGTTTTGGAAAATAATGTGGCAATTTCTTAAAAGGTTAAGAGATATTTGCCATGTCACCATACAATACCATTCCTAGGAATTTACCCAAGATATTACTAACATACCCACACAAAAATTTATTGATGAATGTTCATAGAGGCTTTATTTTCAATAGCCTTAAACTAGAAACAACACAAATTTCCACCTACTAGTGAAAAGATGAAGAAACTGTGGTTCATCATATAGTAAAATAATTCTAGGCAATAAAAACTAATGATTAACAATTACAACATGGATGAATAGAAAATTGAATGCATTATGCTAAGTGAAAAAAGCAAAAACAAGGAACATACAATTCTATTTATATGACATTCTTAAAAATGCAAGACTACAGGAACAGAAATTAGAACAGTCACTGCCAACGACTGTGGGTATACGTGCTGGCCAGGGACTAGGGTTGAGTACAGAAGAACACAAGGAAACTTTTTAAGGCAAGGAAAATGTTCTGCTTTTTATTTTGGCAGTGCATTACAACAGTATACATTTGTCAGAATTCATTGAAAATGAACTTCACTATGGGCTAATTATACTTCAATAAATCTACCTTAAAATAAGGAAAAACACATTAGTGTCAATAGTTTGTAAGGAAACTATTAGCAGATAATAAATAAAAGGCACACAGAAATAACCACTAGATTATTTGGTTTCTAACCATCACCTTTCTTTGCTATCTTAACCCCCACCTAGTCGTTCACCTTGTCCTGTTAAGTCTGACTTAAGCATTGCATTGGACACAAACTCCATCCCTCCACCCACCCCACTCCATCACTTACCTGCACTACACCAAACACACCTCTTAAACTACTCCCTCCAATTTACTCTCAAGTTAGGACACTTCTTGCTCTTCTTTCTCCCATCCAGGTACCCTTAGGCACATAGGCTTTTCCTTAGACATGTTGATGTTTCTGCGTAAAAGCCCTTTCTTGTTTCTCCATTCATCTAAGCACCACTCAGACATGTTTTATTCAGCTCTCTATCTCTGGCAAATAGTTTCACTCTAGGCACAGAGAAGATTCCAGTGCTCCACATTGCTTCACGCCCATGCTCAATGTTAATTCCACCAGTCAGTGAATTACATTTTTCTTAAAAGCTAATACTGAGCCACTTAACAATGTACCAGGCACCATACTAAGCAATTACAGGTATTAAGCATTTAACCCTTACAAAACTCAGGTTCCATTAGTCTCTCCATTCTACAGACAAAGAAACTAAGGCACAAATAGGATAAGTAACCTGTGCAAGATCATACAGCTAATAAGTGGAACAGCTGCAACTAGCCCTTGAATCAGGCTCTTAACTGCTATAGCATGTTACTTTTTTTATAACTCACTAGATGAAAAATGTGCACACATATAGGTAAATCAGAAGAGACCTTAAAAAGATAATAGATCTAGGAGGGTACAACATGAATGGGCTTCTAAACTTACATGTCACTTTATTATAATAAAGCCTTTTTGATAATAAAAGTAAAATAAAAATCTAATATGAAAAGAAGGATTAGAAGACATGTAGTAGGAAAATCAGGAGTTTTTCTCAGGCTTTGACCTCCAAAATCAATGCCACTATTATGGTGACACTGTTTTACTTCATAAATTCATTTGCCTTTTACAATATGATATGTAACAGAAATATTCTCAAATATAGCATCTTTCAAATGCTATTTTATTTACACATAAAATTCCCAAAATTAAAGCATTTACATTTGAAATGGTCATCGCACAGTTTGACTTTTCAGGATAGAGCAGCCTGCCATAAAGGATGTTTAAATCACTGCAAATCAACTGAGCAACAGTCCCTGAGGTAAGTGGACATCCACGTTAAGTCACATTTTTATTCAGCTCTACTAAGAAAACGTGCATCTGTCTGCAGGTCTCACAGCTTGCACATCAGGAAGTTCTGTCATCTACACATTTTCAACATCAAATTACATATTCTGCTGTATACTACATGTTTTAGAATGATACAGCACATGTATTGATTTGCAGTTTATTTAGGATTTCTAGAGTAATTATACAATTACTACAAAGATAAACCTAATGAATCAATACCAAGACCAAGTTCAAATACAGTCCTTATTTATTAACACAGAAAATCCAAACAAAATGTATAGGTTTTCAAACATGCCTTCACATAACAGAGTAAAAACCCAACCTTTCTAAGAAATGTTATGCCAATTAATAATGGCTACTGCAACAACTGAGGAATAACAATACCTTAATAAAAACTCAAGCAAATAAATACTATTTCACCTATCTATTCTTAACACAACGCCTACCCCATGAACTCAGGTGTGTTTCTATCGGAGCCTCACAGAGAAGTTCCCAGCTAAGCGACCTTGCTGTGCTCCAGGGTCCATTCACTCTACTCTCCAAGAGACTGGAAATATTCTGAGCTCAAACTATATGTTCCGCCTCAAAAACTGGAATGCAAGCTCTATGAAGACAGGATCCCTAATGATTTTATATTCTACTGCATCCCTACCACCCAGAACAGGAGCTCAGCACATGGCACTCAGTATACAGTATACTTGCTAAGGAAAGGAAAATAATGCAGCAGTCCCAGAACCTGAGGCCAAACTTTGAGTCCTGAAGTCTACTCTTTTTTTTCCTACCAGGCTTTATCAGAGAACATCCTGTTTTCTGGTTGTTCTAAAAGAAACTTTCCTGCCAACAAATGAGCTCAAGGGAAGGAAAAGAATGTTAATAGGTATAGTCACTATCATGAAACTTCAGCTAGACACAGAAAAACCAATTTAAACAAATAGTAGGGAAAAAATTATACTGCATGAAAACTCATTCCAAGGTGGATGTTTAAACATAACAATCTGCCAAAGGAGAAAAGAAAATTTTCACACTAAGATAAAATGTTACAAGATAGTGAAAAAATTAAAAAGATCTTGCGTAGTTACCTATAAATACATATATGTTAGACATAAAACATAAACTTCATTTAATCATTCTAGGAAAAAGTTTGGCTGAGAAGGTAGTTTTGCCTAACACACCAAAATCTTAAATCTGTTCTTTCTCTTCTCCCAACGTGAAAAAAATGAGCTCTGTGCTCCAGCATGGGAGGTCACTGCCACAAAGCCAGTTCTGGACCCAGAGGCTGATGGGTTTTACTTCTACTTTCTTTCCATCTGCCACCACACAAATAATATTAATCACAACCAGATAGTTTCAGAAGGCCACAAGTCAGGTTAATTAAAAAGGCCCAGAGGTCAAACCACCAATTATTATGTCCCTCACCACATTGCTATCCCTGATTATGAAAACAAAATAAATATCCCATTCTTAAAGGCTGATATTGATAGAAATTAACATGTTACAATGGCAGTGATAGCCTTCCTACTTATTAGATACCTTCTTAAATGCCACGAGCATTTGCAAACACGGGATAGGATGTCTTTTTAACACAGGTGTGCAGTAAGTAACTTGCCCACCCATTGATCCCCACCTAAGGGCAGCCTTTTATTTCATCACCTGGTCAATAGAACCAGCACATTCTCCCTGCATTGTGGGGTGAAAGATAATCCTAGCAGGAGAGGACAGCACAGAACGCAGTTACAGCTGTTCTTCCTTACATCTCTATTAACACCCTCCATCATACAAATTCTATGAGGGGAATTCTGTGAAGGAATAACAAACAGCTTTCACCAAGTCTGTAAATCATATGTGCAACACAGTTCCAAACACCCTCCTAAAAATGTTTCCAAAATCACTGAATTTAAACATCTTCATATTTTTTCACACTTCAGAATTGTTTTTTCTTTGCATAAACTAATATAATTCATTTCATTATTTCAATGTAACTAGTTTTATTTCAGGAGGTTTCTAATTTTGTAGCAATTCTAACAATTCTATTCAGAAATAGTCTCTCCAAACACCCTTTGAGTTCCTATTCCAGGTTTTTTGGGTTTGTTTGTTTGTTTTTTTTTTAAGAAATTCTTGGTTCTGTGGACATAATTTTTGAGCCAGTTATACCCTGGCCAGTGTGGCTCAGTGGGTTGGGCATCATCCCACAAAGCAAAGGGTGCCAGTTCAATTCCCAGTCAGGACACATACCTGGGTTTCAGGTTCAGTCCCTAGTCAGAGCGCATATGGCTTGCAACCAATAGGTATTTCTCTCTCACATTCGTGTTTTCTTTCCCTCCATTGCTCCCTACTTCCTTTCTCTCTATCAACATTTTAAAAAGAAAAAGAAAATTTAAGAAAGAGTCAGTTATGATAGATTTCATCTTGCTGTTACAGAAAACTGCTCTATAAAATGATGTTGACAAAGAATAATCATACAGTTTAATAATAAAACCTGAAAATAAAATTACAGCTATAAAATATTTCTACTGATAGTTGTGATTCGACCTTTGGAAACTTTTCACCATATACTGATTTTAAATTAAAATAAAAACCCATTTGTGGGTTTTAATGTGTGACGTATATTTTCAAAAAATCAGAAAATACTGATATCCAACATTAACAATAATTAAGTATATCATGACATATCCTTCAACAGAATAATACTGAAGAATTTTAAATGATTTAAAACCTCATTTAATAAAAGCTCATGGAAAAATGAGAAGATAAAATAGTTGGGACCAATTAAGTAAAATGTTCAAAGATTAAAAACTGAAGAGGATAAACAAGGTTACAATTATTGTGCTAGGGTGATAGAATCATGAATTTTTCTATTCACTTATTAAAACATGTATTCCTAGGTATTTTTCCAATCACAAAGGAGCAAAATAAAATCTAAAGAAGTTTGAAAGTAACACAATGAGGGTAGGTGACAGAACAAAAAGGGTGCTGATTAAATAGGAAAACAAGGCTTAGCTCTAAAGGCCGTGGGTGTCCACCTTCCACATTAAAAGCAACGGGGCCCTCTAACCATCCCAAGTGCTCCCCTGCGTGCTAGCCTTTTTGCTGCGCACAATGGAATTCATGAAAATGTTACCATATGTACGCAGAGAAGATGTTTTTGCCGTACTCAACACATTCTACTATTCTGGTAACTTAATTTTTTGAAATGAAATCTAAGGTGAATCCCAAGCTTTTACCATATCCCATCTCTAAAATAAAACTCCAACTAGTTTTCTAGGTCCCTAAACAGCAAGATTATGTTTATGGAGAAAGTTAGTCTGACATGAAAAGATAACTCAGGAGTCCAATTCATTTCATTCCTTAAACTAAGAGAAATCAAAATGTAAACAGACAAATGATGAAAAACCTGAAGTTCCCAAACATTCAGGTTCTGTTTGTTTAACATGAGAATGTTTGCTCGGAGATTATTAAATCTGCTGGCGGGGCAAGAACTTCACAGAGGAAAACAAGTTCATTACACTGAGAATACAGTGTAAGAACCAGTCAGGGGTACATCAAGTAAGGAAAAATCCAGTAAATCTCAATCCAGGTGCCAATTACTCATATAATTTTCCCTATAAACAAACAATACTTTGGTTTTTTTTTTTTTTTTAAACTAAAGAAGCCTTTTTAAAAGATCATCACTGAGCACACCGAGGGCAGCTGCCAGAGAATGATGGGAAGGTGAAGCACCACCAGGTGGATTTGTTCAGTCGGCACTAAATGGGCGTTGCACGAATAACGATGCTACGGGAACATACAGGCAGTAGGTAGCAGTCTCCTGACTTCACAGAGCTGGCTGTCCACAGGGAATAAAGTTTGCCAACACAAAAACACAAGGGGAGAGTCTTTCTTTCAGCCAGTCAGTCAATCACCCAATACTTACAGAGCACCCACTGTACGTACATCAGGCAACATGGGAAAGGGCTTAAGAAACCCATTGGAGGGTTTTAAAAAACTGAACAGCTATCAGCATGAAACTAATCATTTAAATAGAGAGGTAAACTTTATTTAATTTTTTTAAAAAATCATGTAAGTTAATCCCAAAATCACAACTCTGTGAAAGGCTGCAAGAGCAGATGCCAAGAAGCTGCAAGGTCAGCAAAGGGAACCCAGAGTCAGGGCTACTGAGGGCGGCTCGGAAGAGTCAGAGAAAGCTCTGTGGAATCCTAGTATTGAAGCTGAGACAGAAGTGAGTGCAAGAGACGTGGGTATTGCAAAAACAGCATCCATGTACTAGGAGATGACAAGTAATTTAGGTGGTGGGAAAATTATAATATAGCAATATCAGATAGGCAGACTACACCAGGTTATTATTAAGGGAGTTAACTTCCACGCTATGAATTACTTATTCTGTTAGGGGATGTTGGGGGGCTTTGGAGGGATTTTTTTGTTTTTTTAAAGATTTGATTTATTATTTCCAGAGAGAGAGGGGAAGGGAGAGAGGCAGAGAGAAAGAAGGACATCAATGCATGGTTGTCTTTCACCTGCCTCCAGCTACGGACCTGGCTGGAGACCTGGCTTGCAACCTGGTTATGTGCCCTGGCTGGGAATTGAACTAGCGACCTTTGGGTTTGCAGGCCGGCACCTTATCCACTGTGCCACCAGCCAGGGCTGGGTTTTTTTGTTTGTTTGTTTTCGTTTTTTAATGAGAAAACATAGAACATGTTAAGATGAAAAAGTTACACAGACACGAGAAAGTTTCATGGCAACAGGAGAAGTATGTGGAGAACAGTCATAAGTATAACACAGCTTGTAAGTAATGTAGAAATAGAAAATAAAATGTGGAGTTATTACATGTTTTAACATTAAAATATCTTCTTTTTTCCCCATCAGGCACAAGCTTACCCCGATGACACTCAGTCCTTTCAGGTAGTCCTGACGGGGCTGGGCTTGAGGAACACATCCAGCTAGCACTATTTTCTTGTTTTCCTCTTGAGCTTTTCTGGAAGATTGAAGAGAAGAATGTGTGAATTCTTTTGTTCATTAGGTATACCTGTGGAAACTGATATTAGTGCATGTTAGCTCTCTAAATAAGAAGCTCATCTAACATGAAACTGGATTTTCTTACAACAGTTTGAAAAAAAGATACTACAATAAGACTTCTGTATGTATCTGTTTATCATACCATAAATGGTGTGGTACAGGAGTATTTAGAGAATGATTAAATAAATGAATAAATAGGCAGAATATAAAATATATTTTAAAAGAACTTGTGTTTCACTTCAATGACTTAGAACACTTGGGTACAATTTTTCCACTTGGAATCCTGAAAAACTTGTTCATGGAATGAAAAAGATCTGACTTCCGCAGATTGCTTAACATACATCCAAGAGAATAACTGCCACCCTCTGCCACCTGGTTTTACTTTTCTATCTGTACCAAGCACATCATTGCACGCAAATAGTTTTCTTGTAATAAATGTGAAATACCTTATCAAACAAAAACAAATCTTTCCATTTACATTAACACTCTATACAAAGAAGTAACATCTGGTTTTCTCAAGAACTGCAGACATAACACATAGAATCACTGCCAAATATCCAAGAGTCTGTGAGCTCACCAATATTTAAATCCAAATAAAAAGCCTACTTACTATAAAGTGACTCAATTAATTATTAATTACCTCTAAGACTTGATGGTGTTTAAGAAACAGACTAAAGAGGAAAACATGTGCCTTGTACTTAACAAGCTTATGGTTTTATAGATAAAATGTAAAAGGACATATGAAACACAACATTAAAAAAACCCTCAGTGACAAAAAGACATACAGACAACATATCATAGAGAGAAAAGAATACGCCCCTAGCCCTGGTTGGTGGCACAGTGGATAAAGCACCAGCTTGCAAACCCAAAGGTTGCTGGTTCAATTCCCCAGTCAGGGCACATAACCAGGTTGCAAGCCAGGTCTCCAGCCAGGTCCTTAGCTGGAGGCAGGTGAAAGGCAACCACACATTGATGTCTCTCTCCCTCTCTACCTCTCTCGCTGCCCTTCTCTCTAAAAACAATAAATAAAATTAAAAAAAAAAAAGAATAGGCCCCTAGATCAAGACAATAACAAGCTTCACCAACACACTGAGGGAAAATGTCAAGGGAAACAGAGACTGGAGAGGATGAAAATGGAGGCAGAGGAAGCTCCAGCAGTTGCTACACCAGGGACAAAGACAGGAAGGGCGAGAGTAGAAAGAAATTCATTACAAAAAGAATTTCTGTATAAAGGAGATTGATAGGGCATAGGCTATGCAAGGAGCCTTAAGACAGAGGCTGACTAGTATTTAATTTAATGGGCAAAGGGAAATCTCAAGTTTAGGTGGCAGAGTGGACAGAGAGTAGAGCCAAACTTTGAGAACATGACACTGGCGACAAGGTGTAAAACGGAATAGAAAGGAAAAAGAAGCAAAGGGATGGGGAAGTTCATTGAATACCCTTGAGAAAGTGATGTGAGGATTTGAATGCAAGTGAAAGACTCACCAAAGAGAGAAAGACAGAGACAGAGCGACAGATAAGGAGGCAGAGGCGGAGAAGGAGAAGGTTAGTTCTCTTGCTAACATTTACTTGGAAAACCCTGAGAAAGAATCAAAAGTGATGGCAAGGTTTTGAGTCTAAGGCATGGATTAGCAAACATTTTCTATAAAGGGTCACAGAGTAACCACCTTAGGCTTTGCTGGCCACGGGTCCTTAACTCTCCCACCTTAGAGCAAATGCAGCCATACATAATATTTAACCAAAGACTGTGTCTGTGTTCTAATAAAACTTAATTTACAAAAACAAGCAGCAGGTCACATTGGACCCAAAGACCAGAGTTTGCTGATCTCCAGCCTAAGAAAATAAAAAGGCTGGCATTAGCCATCAGGAGAAGGTAGCTAAGAATTAGAAGAGCAGGTAAGACATTTACATAGGACACACTAAATCTGAGGATCCACTATGCCTAGCAAGTCTCTGGAAATACAAGTCAGTTGGCTGGAAGTGAAGCTTGGGATAGATTTTAGGTTCCAAAGTGAGATTTCGATTGAGTACAAAATGTTTAACGTTGGTTAGAGATCTGAAAACATTTCAGTAAGATAAAAATATTGGTGCGCAAAACAAAAAAGATGTAACATCACCACCACTAACAATATTATACCAACAATAATCAGCATAATTAGCATCTAATATGTTACTTTGTCAAGGTAACCGTTATGTAGTTAGCTGCATAACACATTTGAAACCAGTACAACAGATATGTAACAACTGAGAAAAAAATGTTCCGTTGTCGGTATAAACATTAGATAGGGTCAAAAACAGTCCAAGGATGATTTTAAGGGAGTAAGCAGAACAACAGAAAATAAAGAGAAGAGGCTCTGAAGAGAGATGCTTCATTAAGTAATTTATTTAAAACATTACTGATACTTTTATACTGACTTTGGCTTTAAAATGAGAAAATAGGCCAGAACTGCAACCTAAGCCATAACTCACACTCCAATTACGAAATATTATATGTGACCAAATAAAGTAGCAAAAGCTTTAAAGCCATTTCTCAAAGAGTATTCTTGTTCTACACATTTCTTTTTTTCATCCTATTCTTTTTGTTTAGGGAGTTGTGTTCAGGTTAATAAAAATATGAACAAAATCTTTAGAAACGTATCCAGTATAGGCATGGTTTTAAAAGCTTCATCTTTCAAAATTTAACATTAATAAAAATAATACCTGAAGAAAATTTGAAATAGTATGGCTTCCATGTCTTCATTTTAAATAGCCTTGAAATATTAATTAAAATGAAAAATGAATCAAGTTAATTCATTATAATCATTTTTTGCTTGAAATCTATTTCTAAATTAAAAGGCATATAGACTTGTCTAGAGAATTAACTTGAGTAATATAAAGAACATAAGAAATATTTCCCTCTTTTCTGCCAAGTACCAAATGCAAACAATAATTTGTATAGAATCTTAAAATTCACAGCATTATAGAAAACACAAATATCATTCCCTTATTTCACAAATGAGAAATTAAGATTTCAGAAGATGCAATGATCAAGGTCCAAAGTTTCACCCCTTGTGAAATTAGCAGTAGAGCTGGGATGAATCCCCAAGATTTACTGCATTCTTGAGTATTTCTATTGTATTTCAGAACACAAATCAAACCTGAGTTTTGATTGTGTAATAAACTTGGAACCAAACATTTCTTGACTAAAATAGCAAAAAAATTTACAGAGATTATAACATATCAAATGTCTTCAAAGTAGAAACACAATTTAATATTTGACACTTCTCATTTTCCTGAGTCTTGCAAACAAAGTAACAGTCAAACCAGAGGAATTCATGTGTATATCAAGAAAAACATAGTTTTCTACAAGTAGCAGGTAAGAAGGGAGTGTTGTTTCTCCATGTTTCTCTTATTCCTTATCTCTTTCATACCAATTAATATTTAATCTATATAAAATACTCACAGTAATGTCTGTCTTCAACCAAAATTTTTGTTCGTGTTTTAAAATAAATATCTGATTTTTTAATTTCTAAAAACATTCACATATTCAAGTGAGAGGATACCTATTTTAAGTATTTATGTGTAAGCATGTACCTATGTAAAATGCATTTAAAAATCTCAGCAAATAATGTAAGAGAAAACAACTATGATTGTGATACTTCCCAAATTTTAGAACAACCAGCAAAGGATGAAATAGTTCATCACGGTAATACAACTCTGTCCTGACCTATTGTCAGGACTTGCTAAACTAGGTAAGAAGCTGCCAAACTTAGGAAATAAAGTAACTCTAACACTTGACGGGATTCACTAATTTAAAAAATAATCCGAGCCCTGGCTGGTAGCACAGTGGATAAGGCACGCCAGCCTGTGAACCCAAAGGTCACAGGTTCGATTCCCCAGCCAGGGCACGTAACCAGGTTGCAAACCAGGTCTCCAGTCAGGTCTGTGGCTGGAGGCAGGTGAAAAGCAACCATACACTGATGTCTCTTTCCCTCTCTGCCTCTCTCCCTTCCCCCCTTTCTAAAAATAATGAAATAAAACATTTAAAAAAAAATTTTTTTTTAAATAATAATCCAAGTAGATGTATAGCCATCTATAATCGGGGATATCTTGAGACATTCAAATACAAAGTATTGGAGTATAACATAATCTCAGGATCACAAGACTGAAAATTATCTTAACTAACATTTTATGGGACACATTTTATGTCCCATGAGAAAAAAGGATGTTATCTTCATTGCACTTAGAAAACAAAAGTCCAAAGGGTACAAGTTTCTCAACTTCTACAACAGTGGCAAAACAGAGTGGTCACCTAAAAGAGATAAAAACCAGTCAAGAAATTCCCACTTGATTCAGGTTCAATAATTTTCCTTCAGTATGCTTACTACCAATTCCAGTTCTTGGGTTTACCTATAAAAAGGACTATTAAAAAGTTAGTCAGCATTTTTTTATTCTATCATTCATTCACTCATCACATGCCAGACACACAAATAAATAAAAAGATAGTCGCTGATCTCAAGGAATTCAGTCTAGTGAGAAAAGGAGGAATAGGCCTTAGAAACCACAATTCTGCATGAAGGAAAGGAATGGAAATCTGGAGGTAACAAGGAATGCTGGGAGTAGCCCTGTGGGAGAAACAGCATGCGCTCCTGATTGGAGGCTGAAGGGTAAGTAACCAGGTATGAGGCAGCTTTCTCTGAAAGCAGTACTTTGTAATCCTAACACCAGGTGATGGCCCTGAGGGACCAGATCAAGGGCACAGGGGTGACTGAGCAAGGCAGACCAGAATCATCCTCCTCATTCCCATTCTCCTTTCCCTCCTCCTTCTCCACCACTACATGCTATCACTGTGCTTTCATGTGCTCTACGTACCAAGCAAGAGTCTGTAAATGATTTTGTTTGAAGAAAGGACATGGTTACTTTAATTTAAGGAGGAAAAAGTGAGAATAAAACATACATTTTTTTTCCCAGTTTTTGAAGTATAAATGTCAAGGATGTGGAATTCTATGAAGAAGTTAAGGATTTAAGGAAAGCTGGTTCACTAAAATTGGAATTTTAATTAGAAGTGTAAAGAAGTTTTAAAAAAGCTACAGGGGATCCATGTGATGAGGGAAAGGGATGAAATCAAGGATAGGAGGGATGGGCAGAGTACAAGGAAGCCTCTTCTGCAGAAATCCCCAAATGGGTGGCCTGTGCTTGCCTGCTGGGCAGAAACTAAGAAACACGGCAAAAAGCACCAGGTCAGCCTAGCGAGCCTTACGGCTCTTCAGGGAACCAAGTGCAGAGAATGTGAATGATGCTTCCCTGGATTCTACCAGGCTTATCACTAAACGTATCTCTCCCTAAGTCAGAAAATTGGCATTTCCCCAGATTGGGAGCCCTAGTAATTCTAGGATGCTGGCTACTGTTGACCACGATCAGATATGACTACACGAGAAAAACTGAATTAGTGAAAGTGGTTATTACAAGTTCAGTCCCTGGGTCCATTTACCTCTCTCTAGGTTCTAATCTATGAAATCAAGTTTCTGAACCCGAAAAACTAAGAGTTTGTACCCTGAAAACTACAGACAACACGTACTTTGGTCATCTGGAAAGCCAGCTTGTCTCTATGACGTATTTCCACTTCTCTAACACTGAAACTCCAATCCTATAAGATAATCAAGCATATATACTATCTGCTTCCTAATGTCAGTGGCTGATAAGTTGTATCTGAAGTACCAAAGACCTCAGGTTTATTCTTTGATTCAGAAATTCTGCATCAAGACATGTGCAAGTTAACGGTCAATAAATTAATACCATGTGTATCCTTCCAATTGTTCTTTTCAAAAATCTTGGAATGATGTTTAATACATCTTGTTCTCTCACGCCCAATCCATCGGCAAATCCCTCTGACTGTGCCTTGGATCTGTCTATGTTCCAACAACTCTTTACTACCTCCACTGCTCCACAGTGGTTTAAGCCACTAACACTCTCCCCAGCTTCCTTCCACCTCTGTTCCGTCATTATTTAGTCTCAACACAGCAGCCAGAGTAACCTTTTTAAAATATAAACCAGCCCACAAGCACCTCTGTCCCTCATAATCTTCTCACTGATTAGAAGACGTCAAAGATCTTAAAGATGGTCAACAAGGCTCTTTATTACCCAGGCATTCCTCTCCTGTTGCCCCGCATCTCCTGTAACTGCTACTGACTCACTGCGTGTGCTCCAGCTACCCGGGCCTTCTAAGTATTCCTGGAAAATGGCAAGCAGGCTCCCACATTAGGCCTTTGCCCTTGCAGTTCCCTCCACTGGCATTTTTGCTCAGGTTTCCTCATGGCTCACTTCTTTTCATCTGCCAGGCCTTTGTTCACATGCCATCTTCTAATTCCTTTTTATATGTGACATGCATACCGTAGCCATACCATGACTCTCACTACTGCTTTATTTCTTCTTCTTCATACTACCTCTCACCTTCTCATATACTATAATTTTCTTAATTTTTAATAGTCTATCCCTCACCTACCACCACTACCACCACCATAGACTGTGACTTTGGTGTGCTTTGGTTCACAAAGGTATAAGTAAACTTAGAACAGAGCCAGCACATTGCAGGAGCAAAAAAGAAAGGGGGGAGAGGAGGTGTTCCAAATCTAACCATGAAGGACACAGACATAAGAAGGAATGCCACAGTCATTTGAGAAACACAGCAATGAGGTAATTAACAGAGCAGATTGTGGAGCAAGACCACCTGGGTCCAAATATTGGCTCTTCTCTTTACTATGGAATTGTAGGTACATAAAGTATCTCATCCCTTTGTACTTTAACTTCTGCATCTGTAATAGATGTTTCTAACTCATAAAGTTGTTAGGAGAGTTAAACATGTTAGAATATGAAATGAACTTTAAAAAGCACTGGCACAATATAAGAACTTTAATAAATGTTTACTATTATTTGAAAAAATTATGAAAATCTAGCCCTGCCTGCTGGCACAGTGGATAAGGCACCAGCCTGCGAACCCAAAGGTCGCTGGTTCGATTCCCCAGCCAGGGCATAGAACCAGGTTTCAAGCCAAGTCGCCAGCCAGGTCCATAGCTGGAGGCAGGTGAAAGGTAACCATGCATTGATATCTCTCTCCCTCTCTGCCTTTCTCCTTTCCCCTCTCTCTAAAAATAATAAATAAAATCTTTTGTTTAAATCTACAAATAGTGACATGGATATATACGAGGTCTGTCCCAAAAGTATTGAGCCAATGTCAATATGATTAACAATATAAATAACAATTTGCATAGCTGATACTTTTGGGACAGATCTCACATGTCCGCAATACATAAGGCTATAGAAAGCACCAAGTTATAGGACAGAATGTAAAGTATGTCACATTTTTATAAAGAAGGTACCAAGAAGGCATATGCATAGAATAAATTCTGAATGGAAATATTCCAAACTGCATATAACCACTATCTTTGTTAAATAAGGAATTAAGAAAATAAAGAAGGCAAGGAAAGGGAGCAGTTTAGACAAGAACCTAGTATAAAGGAACCATGGACATGGACAACAGGTGGGATTGACTTTGGGGGGAATGGTGGGTGGGGAGGGGGACAGAGGGGAGCAAAAAGGGGATGGATGTAAT
This sequence comes from Noctilio leporinus, assembly GCA_004026585.1. Taxonomy (NCBI): domain Eukaryota; kingdom Metazoa; phylum Chordata; class Mammalia; order Chiroptera; family Noctilionidae; genus Noctilio; species Noctilio leporinus. The sequence continues at coordinate 34,619 of PVIW01006905.1, read as the reverse complement.
GCAACAATAAAATTTTTAAAAACTAAAATAAAAAAATAAAGAAGATACTCATCATAACACTATTCATTGAAAGTCTGACATTAAAATAGGGCATGGAAAAGAATTCACCAGCAGCTGTGGTAAGGCATCATCCCAGGACTGGGGCCATCTAGGATGATGTGTACCCCATAACCCTCCCTATATGCATTCAAATTTGCTCAAGGTAACCTCTAAGGGCTCCCCAACACTGGTAGAGCTCCTCTTAGATAGGAACGTTTCCCAACTAAACAAATTTTATCAAAATGATCAATATTTCCTATAGTATTCTTTATAAGTGAACATGTGACTTCTGCTTTATTTCCTCAGAGGCAGGGAGTTCATTATATCAAAATTTCTCAATAATTTAATACCTTTTTTTGTCTATATGTCCTTATTATTAAACTCTACTTCAGAGAGCTTCAAATCATTCATCCAAATTTGTCTCCTTTCATTTTCCGAAGCTTTATATTCTATGCTGGTCTACATCCCAAATCATGTTTGGTCAAAAAAATATGGAGCCATTCTAACAGAAATGTTTCTATGATACATATCATGTTTACATGTCCTGTATGTGTGTGTGTGTGTGTGTCCATAAAGTATTGAGTCATGTAATATGAAAAATGAAAAAGAGACATTTATTGAAGAAGATACAAGAAATACTGTAAATATGACAACGATGCCCCAGTCCCCTTCAAAGTAGGCACCTTGGGACCTCACACAGATCTTTTGTTGAGTGCAGCCCATACATGATCAACATTCTCAGGTGTCCTGCTTGCTATAGGCCTTCCAGAACATGGATCACTTTCAACAGATTCTCCACCATCTTTGAAGCATTTGTGCCATACTTTTATTTACTCTGCAATCATTGCATTGTCCCTGAAACCTTCTGAATCATACCAACAGATTTCATGGAGGAATGTTCTAGCTTAATGCAAAATCTGATGCAGAGTCATTGCTCTACTCTCTCATTTTAAATGTGACTGCCCTCACTGACTACTAGTACAGTGAAGTCATCATTGTTCATGCATGCACATTCCCCAGTCCACTATCCTTGGCTGCCAGGTTCCATGGATGTAGCACAAACCATTCTCACTATATTAACAATGGCTGGACTCTTCCCAGGCAGAGTTCATATAATATAAATATAATGAATATATATTTAACGATTACTTTATAGAATGTGATATATATAGTGAATCTAATTGAACCTGTAGTTGATTACCTTAGATAATCAGTGTAGTTACAGAATTTGACATCTGTAAGAGACATTCAAAACTTTATAGCCCTGTCATTTCATATTATGAAAGAGTAAGCTGAGAATAAGCAAGATTAAGTAGCCTGCCAGTGGCCAAAGTGAAGATAGTCATCCATCACTGCCCTTTGCATAGACATAATGATGTCCTATGTTTATGTCCTATGTCCCAGGGTGTCCCAAGGTCCATATGGCTGAGTGGCCCCCTAATAATAATCTCAGTAAACCAAACTTTGATTCTCTTTCTTTTTTGTCAGCTATTACTTCTCACTGTTATTTAACTTTTTCACTCAATCTACTGCTACTATTTCTAACTGTTATGCAACAACATCTATAAAATTTTTTGGAGTAAGAGATGACAATCAGTAATTTCACCTTATCTAAGACTTTTACAAATTCATTTATAAAACATTGTGACTATTATATGTACAATATATACATAGAGGCATGTCAAATATTAAAAGGAATTTGTGTTTTAAGGAATACACATTAAGCTAAAAAATCTAATAAAGTAATATGCAAGTTGAACAGAAATAAATGTATACTATAAGTAAATGGTTAGTTCATTAATAAGTGCAAGTAAGTTTACAAACTAGCAAACACCAAACTCTTTATCAAGGCAACCACAAGTTAAAATGAAAAAGAGGGGGAGAGACAGAGAAACATACCTAAGTACAAAAACACATTTAATTGTATGTAAATCATTCTAATATACTGTATACATCATAAAACTCACCTTAATATTACTATTTTTAAATGAGTTCAAACAGGGAAAAAAGTCATTGCAGACTTGAATGAAGGATTAATAGAAGTTACTTTTCTCATTGAAGGGCACCAGAATATGCCACCCCAAAGTATGCCACTTTGGCATAAGGATTATTTGAGCTGATTGCATTTGAGAAGCAGCAAACTCAGGGGGAAAAAGCTCACTCTCCTCCCCATCTGGCTAAAAACAGGACATAAATTTCTACTTGGAAAGTTACCTTCCTGTCTAGTACCAGAAACAGAACTAATCCAGAGACAAACTCCATCCATATAACAAACCCCACTAAACAACCAATTGCCATGTATGTCCTAACCACCTTCCCATACTCTACCCCTCCCCAAGAAACCCAGAACTTTTTCCTTTGTCTAAAGTCTTCACCACTCTTTCGCCCCTTTGTTAAAATGGTACATGACTTCCAAATTCTAATTGCCTCCTACAGTCACATTTCTTTGTTAACTCCTGTGCTTATTACTTAAATCTGCTTTTCCCTTTTTCCTATCAACAGTCCTTTATCAGTTTGACTCTCAAGCCCCAACCATTGAACCTAAGGGAATACATACAAAAAGATTTTCCTTCCCCTCCTTTATATCGTGAAGTTTAAGGTTCAATAATATTTTTGTGTAACTTCCAGATCCCAGATTAGTGAAAATGAGTGAAAAAAGAACTCACTACAGTGAAAACTGCATTTAAGACTTGTACAGCACATAGCATTTGAATCAATCTTTTCTTTCTTATTAAACTAAAGCAAGTAAAACAGCCTTTCTATAACAGAGTTAACATAAAAAAATAACCTAAAGTTTTCGCATGTGTACATTCCCGTTATGAACATCCCTATAAAATGAAAAGCAAGTCTGTCATTAGTACATTTCCCCCTAAGGTCACTATCCTGATACTCTACTCAAGGAAAACACTTTGAGGAGGTAATAGCCTCAACAGCAGAGAGGAAGAAAAAGTGAAAGGAAAAAGAAATGAAAGAAATGAAAGGAACAAAAGGGAGGGGAGTGGAGAGGAGAGGAGAGGAGGGGAGGAAGGAAAAAGAAAAGAGAAAGAAAAGGGCCCTGGCTGGTGGCACAATGGATAGGTGTCAGCCTGCGAACCCAAAGATCGCTGGTTCAATTCCCAGTCAGGGCACATAACCAGGTCTCCAGCCAGGTCCGTAGCTGGAGGCAGGTGAAAGGCAACCATACACTGATGTCTCTCTTCTTCTTTGCCTCTCTCCCTTCCCCTCTCTCTACAAATAAAATCTTTAAAAAAAAAAAAAATTAGCCATTGGTAAGAAGTTTAAAAACAAAACAAAACTCAAGGGTAAATCAGTATATCAGACCTTAATAAAGTGACATTAAGAAGAGACACCTGGATCAACTGTTACGTTTACTTAATTCAATTTGCACATCTCATTGTACTTTCATTATCACATTCACCAAGAAACACTAAAATTAAATTACAACATGAATCCATGTTATATTCTGAGGAAGAAATAAGGAAAATTTACTGTTCTGGTTCTAACTGAAAAATGAATTAAAGAAATAAAAATTCTGAAGAAAATGCATATTTGGGCTCCACCCTGAATAAAAGGTGAGCTGGAGTACTATTAGATCCCAACCTTGTTTCTGATGAGAGCCCCAGACAAATTTAGAATTTAGAATTGACTACATAATCTGAATGAGTTATTTTAAACATTTAACTTAAAACAGGTTTTTAACAAAAATTCTTATAACAGAATTTTTCAAGTGTTTACATCTTTTTCAAACTTTATTTTCCAAAGAGACATTAGTTAATATAATAACTGACCTCTTGGAGTGATAACAGAAAAGCACTTTGTTATTTAAAAGAATAGAGTAAGAATTGGCCAAGCGAGAGATACTTGGGAAAGGTAAAGAGTCTGCAAGGTAATCTCCACGGCTAATTTCTGTGATCATGGAATGGTCACCTACAGCATGGAGAGGCAACAGAACAGGTTAACTTCCTTCAAAGCTGCCATAACTAGGTTTCAGCAAAGCAGTAACTCCTGCATAACCAAGAGGTTTCATCAAGGAGCAAGAAGCAGAGAATGCCAGTATTTTAGGGCAATACAAAACACTCATATTTAACACTCTTGTTGAACTAGCTATTGAAAATGAATTGCTATCCCAATGATCTATACTGTTCTTATGACAATGACTAATAATACCATAGTTGTTGCAATAGAAATCTTTTCCCTTTAAGAAGACAAGCTTTGTCTCTGGCTGGGGTGGCCTAGTGAGTTGGTGCTGGCCTGCAAACCCAGTCTCTGGTTCAATTCCCCAGCCAGGGCACAGAACTAGGTTGCAAGCCAAGTCTCCAGCCAGGTCCAGAGCTGGAAGCAGGTGAAAGGCAACCATACACTGATGTTTCTTTCCCTCTCTGCCTCTCTCTTCCCCTATCTCTGAAAATAATAAATAAAATATTTAAATAAATACATAAATTTTATGAGACATCATCTAAGGATTTTCACTATTACAAGTCAAATAGACAATTTATAAAAACTACTCTCATTGTCCTAAGAATTATTTTCATAGTGTTTAACCAACATTATTTCCTTATCTTTCTCTTTCATTTCCTTCCCACACCTTTTCTTTAAAAAGAAATCTACTTCCATATCTTCAGAAAGGTAATAAAGCTATTGGTTATAATGAACATGACCTCAGATAAATAAGGAATTTCTCATAAATGCAACATTTAACTTCACAAGGAAAAAAGAACTAACTTTACAACAACAACAAAAAGCTGACCACAGACCAATACTGATACCACTGCTCACTTCTATTCCAGAAAGGAAAGCAATTTCAGTGAAGCAGACACTGTCCTCTATTTTTCTATGAAAATGCCCTAATACTAACATAAATGGACAAAACCGAATCCATCTGGGGGAACAGCAGAGGGCTGTCAAGCTTCTATTGTTTGCAATGCCAGCAAAAATAATAAAATTCATTACATTAACATCACTCACACTAACATTTCTTCAAATTATCACCTGAAATATCCAAGGAAATGACAGAGTTTAGCAACATAAACAAACCAAAATATACTATAACATATGACCAAAAAAAGGTTTCGTTTCTTACTACCATTGTCTATTATACAGAAGAAACTAAAGCTAAGCAGAGTCATATGGAAAAGAACTATGGGCGCCCTCTGAGCCACATAAAACAAAAACATGCTTAGAGTGCCTCTTCTATGTTCAATGTTGTCACCATAAGGTATAGCAACAACAATAAAAAGAGTGTAGATATAAATGAAAAATAATACATAGGATTGTAGCAATTAAGAAATTTTTATATAATTAACTAATAGTTACTGAACAGTCACTGTATAGCAAGTATGAAATACCTTGGGTCAAAAATTATATATGCTAATGCTGAAAAGAAAACCTTTGGCTGGCTTTAACAACATAATCCCATTAATTTCCATTTTATTTCATCTGTACAAATATGCTATTCTTGGGATGCTTTTGTAATGATTAAGAAGAACTGATATCTGTGGTTAATTTAAATGCTCCATTTCTTTCTAAAGATTTTTGTCTGTATTGTACTAAAATTAGTCTATTAATTGGCCATTTAAGTAATTATGTAGTTTGTTAATGCACAAACATGAACAAAGACATAGACACAGAATGAGAGGAAATCAACTGTATTGGACTGATGTTATAATTTTAATCTCAGAACTATTAAACAAAGTACTATATATCTATATTTTACACATTAAAAATTAGGTTGCTATGGTCACAAAAATAATATAGAAATTATTTATTTGAAGCTACAAACAAAAGAAATGAGATGTGTAAGAAATAATATTAAATTCAGAATTACCACAAACAGAGCCACAAAAGCTGTTGTTACCAGTGCCTTATTTAAAACTTTAAAATACTATGAGTCCCTGACTGGCATGGCTCCATCAGTTGGGCGTCGCTCTGCAAAAGGAGGTTAGGCTCCTGCTTGGGGCACAGGCCTCAGCTGCAAGCTTGTCCCCAGTCGGTACATGCAAGAAGCAGCCAATCAATGTTTCTTTTTCACATGGATGTTTTTCTACCTATCTCCCTCTCTTCCCCTCCCTAAAAATAAATGAAACATTTTTTAAAAGATTTTACTTATTATTTTTCAGAGAGAGGGAAAAGGAGAGAGAGGGAGAGAAACATCAGTGTATGGTTACCTTTCACCTGCCTCCAGCTATGGACCTGGCCGGATACCTGACTTGCAACCTGGTTATGTGCCCTGGCTGGGAATTGAACCAGTGACCTTTGGGTTCACAGGCATAAGGCATTGGCCTTATCCATTGAGCTACCAACCAGGACAATAAAAATAAATAAAATATTTTAAAAGTAAAATAAGATGTGTGAATTTACTATCCTATCTCAGTCCTAAAATGTGAAACCAAATTACGTAGTTTGTTACCAGCAGAAGGTTGAGAAGACCAACTGAACAGAAAGATGTATTTCTGGGTTTTTTCCCCCAGAATTCCAGAGAACACACACACATACATGTAAATCACAGTACATCCACAGCATTGATAGAAAAACTGGGAAAGGGATAAGGAGCAACCCAAATAATGAAGCAATTCGTGTGGTTTTTTTTTAAGTGATTTTTTCCAATAGAGAATCCAATCAATCCAAGATGAAAAGGGCTGAGAAAAGCTGACCCAGATAATTAAAGATGGACAAACAATGATTTCAGTCCTCTTGTCCTCAGAGCAGTTGGCTTTCCAAGTTACCCACAAGGTAAAGCTACAGGTACAGCTCTCAAAATACAAAGTAGAATGTCCTATATATAGGCCTGTAAGCGCTGGAAACTAGGAAGCAAAACAGTGCCACCAAACATCTTAAAGCCATCACAAGGTCCCAAAATCAACACACTTAAAAGACCCACAACTCCCAGATTCCCAAAAGGAATCCAGTTCTCAGTCAACTGTGATTCTGTGGTCCTTTGTAATCACTCCCTAAGTGAACAACTAGACAAAGGTTCCTAAAAGAGAACCACATACATACATGATGCACTGAAAAAGAAAAACCAAATGATCATCTTAAGAGAAGCACAAAAAGCAGTTGACAAAATTCAACATCCATTTAGAAAAAAAAAAAACCTCAGCAAACTAAAATTAGAGAGTTTCTTTAAAAAGAGAAAGCTGTATAATAAAACCTATAGCTATCACTGTTTCCTCCCCTCCGAGAAACAAGGGACAGATGTCCACGCTCATCATTTTATTCAATATCATACTAAAGGCCCTACCTAGTGGAACAATAATGACAAAAAAAAAAAAAAAAAAGGCGGACAACTGACAGGAAGTAAGTTGAAAAAGTTTCTTCAAAAATAAAACGATTGAACGTTTATAAAATCCTAAAGGAACTTAATGAAAAGCTACTATTTTCGCAAGATAACAGAATGCTAGAGAAAGTGACAAATACTGAAGATAGGCAAAGACTTCATATGCATAAGAAGAGTTTCTGAAGAAGAAAAAAAATACCCCAAAGCAGCAAGTTTCAAAATTGTTCATCCTATGGTCCACAAAAAACTAATAACTAAAATTCTGTGGTACACCAAAAAACACATATTTTTTGCTGATCTAACCAAGAAAATAGGTATAATTTTGATTCATTCACACCAGACAGCTATCGGGTTAGCAGTTGCCATTTTTTTATCCAACAGTCTAAGGGGAAAGTGGTCAGGGCCCCTGGCTAAATAGTTAGGTGTTGCATATTTTGAAAATTCTTGTGGTATCTCTGTCAAAAATCACTCCTGTAAAGCAATGGAACAGGAGGGGAAAAAAAAAGGAAAAGAAAACCCTAAAAATTAAAATTCAAGAAAACTTTCATAAAAATGTTTAAAAATATTTGACTATATATTAAATGATCACATTATATATGATTATTGTCTAAGAACAATCAACACCAAAGACATTCTAATAAAACTGCTGAATGCTAAAGAAAAAGAAAAACTTCCTTTCATCATCTTGATAAAATGAACACATGACTTATAAAGGAGAAAAAATAACTGTGTCCCCAGACTTAAAGAAAATGTGACCCAAGGATTTTATATCAAAAAAAACTGACTTTCAAGTATAAAGGGCACTGTTAACATGTCACAACTAAGGGGCTGTTGTTCTCAGGACCCTTTCTAAGGAACCTAGTAAGAATGGCTTCAAAGACCAAACAACTAGAAGGATATTCTTGTAAGGTTTAGTGTCAAGCAGTAAATATATAGTTATTTATGAGATGAATACCAAATAAAGGTTAAAAGGGAGAAATTGAATATGTGATGGCTTTATGATTTGACAGTATAAATATAGAACTCCCATTAGAAGTATTTAGGAGGAGAATTGGGGATAGCATTTGCAAAAACCAAAAAAAAGTTTACTTTTTCAGTAATCATGATTAGTGGTGTATATACATGTATTATTATTATTATTCTAAAACTATTATACACATAAAGTGGAATAAAGCTAATAAGGACTATGGGATAATTCTAATCTATCTTCTACGTTCTTGAGAACTAGGATTCTTGGTGAAGGGGAAGGACATACAGGTATAATATATAAGAGGTTAAGTTAAAAACCCTGTGGTACTAAATGTAAATTAGAAATATCAATATGAATTCATGAGGTACTTGATCTTAAAATTTGTGTGTGAGAATATGTATGTTTCCACTGAAAAGGCCTAGCTAGAATCAATAACTAACACAGAAGCAAAGCATCCACATGTGAGCATGAAATCCTATTTCCCATTAAAAAAAAATTAAAAGGTAAAACTTATTAGGAAATGGCTGATTCCAAGTCTGAAATAGGAAATGCAGAAGATGAAGTTGGGACATCTTAATCATACCACCTCAGAGTAACAAAGCCATCGAAGATTACCAGAGCCATGTTAAAAAAAAAATTAGAAGCCAACCTAAAGGAGTTCACAATAGCCACACAGGACAATTTAAACTTAAAGAGTTTACAGCTGACTAACATCCAAGTATGTTTAAGTTCATAAGTTTCTAACCATACTTTTTTAAAAAATAAAGAGGTTTACAGTCATGTTCTAAGAATGACAGGAGCATAATTCATTATTTTAGGGATTGGGTAAAAATAATTTATTTTGCCTTTCTCTATGAACTCTACCAATGTGTAAATAGCAGGTGAAGGGAAACATCTCTTTATAAAATTCTTGTAGCTTATTTATGACAAGATGATAAAATAGAATATCACCATTTTTCAAAGTTCTCAGAAGTAATGAATCTGGACATTAAGCATCAGTGGCTATTATCACAAAACAAGAAACCACCACTCATTATGAGCCTTCTGACAAAAGGATAAAACATGATACGATACAATAACAATGTTCTGCCAAGGCTCTGTAGCCAGCTGTCAATTTACAAGGACAGAGGACAGAGGACAGAGGACAGAGGACCATGCTGAACTGCAGCAAAATCTAGACTACAGAAAGCCCCCAGGTTAAAAGACCCAGATACTTCAGCATGTAAATTATAAGGAAGAGAAAGGGATGGAAGGAGGAAAGCTATAGATTAAGAGAGATTTAAAATACACATCAGGTTTTTTAAGTCCAAGAACAAAAGCAGGGTAATAAAGCCCTAAGGGAACATAAGCGATTGTTATAAAAATCAAGACAGCGGTCACTTGTGGAGGTGAGGAGGGGCTGCAACTGTGATGGGCACCATAAAAAGTTTCCAAAGTGGCTAAGCAGAGCTTTATTTCTTGAACTGGGTGGCAGTTACAAGGATGTTTGACTTAAAATAATTCACTAACATACATTTTCTGTGATCTTTAAAATTTTTATAGTGAATAAATTTATTATCTTATAAAAATCATTGTCTAGAAATGAGAATAGAAGAAAATATTTGCAGTCAGGTATCTGGTGGTCAACAGCCAGTACAATTCATAAATGGGTAAAATCAAATATTACAAAGCCCATGATCAATTCTTCCTAAAAGATGTTAAAGCTTTTAACCCAAAAGGTTTGTATTTTCAGGCACGCTGCAGAGGATCAGGGATTTACATTTAATACTGATTCACTGTCACCAAATATTTTTAATACCACTTTGACTAAAGAGATACATGATATGAAGCACAGTCAAAACTTAATACATTAAATTGTTACAGAGGCAAATAATATATTCAACATTGTCTTGGTATGTTGTGTCTAAGGCATTTTTGGTAATGTCAGTTTGCTTAACGGTTAACCAAAAAGGCTAAATGTTCACTGTGACACTGTCCAAAGGGAAGGAAAAAGGGAATATGAGGAAGGATTCACATGTCAACCTTCAGGCAGACTGCATCTGTTCTTGAGGTCTGTAAACCTCATTAACAAACCTGGAGTTAACAGTAAATACCTTAATAAAAAATAATCTACGACTAAATAACCAGAGATTTCCCAGTAAGCAAAAAGGGGAAGAGAAGCAAAACTGTGGTAGCTGTCTCTAAAGTCTTTTGAAGTCTCCCTATGTATCTCAGAACCCACATGAAAGTGGTTTTAACCCATGATATACAAACAGGATGTCAAAGTTAGCTGGAAGAGCCCTGATGTTCACTTGTAGAAACAAAACTGTATTCTGTCCTCTGACCATCCTTGTCAGAGTTAATGAGAATAACACTGAAAAGAATAAATCAGGATTATTATTGAAGAGATTTCAAAAACAGCACTGAAAAAAACTCATGTGTTATCTATATTTTATGGTAATTAAGTAACATTAACACCTATACCATGGAAATCACTGAGTGGAAAAATAAAAGCATGAACGCACAGAACCCTCCACTGTCTGCTCTCCTTACGCACTATGTATGGGCAACTTCCCTAGTTCTTTCTGAGAACACAACTGTACCAAAAGGGCAGGCTGGTTCAAGAAGGAAAACCCACACTGCCTGTTCCAGGTCCTGGCTGTGCCATGAATTGACAGTTAGGAAATCTTTCTTCTCTCAGTCTTAATTTTCTCACAAAAACGATATATGAAAGTAGTTAAACAGATGAATTCTAGGGCTTCTTCGAGAATGTAAAATCTGTGAGTATGATAGGAAATATTTGCCCCTAAAAGTAGCACTTGCCACCAAAATCGAACAAGGCCAATACGAAATCCACAGTAGTAAATGACATCATTTGAAATTATTTTCTTTTCCAAATAGTAATTTTTTTTAATTTGAAAAAGTGAAACTTCTTTGAAAACTCCCGCTAAAAGCTTCAACCTACATTTACCATTTTACATTCAATTGATACAAAAAGAAGCTATCTTTAGTAGATTTCCAAATCGGCAAATACATTTTTAATATTTTAAATTCTGGTTCCTTCTTCACATATATCCATCTGTAAAACTGTGGTAATAGAGAAAGATTGTGGTTTTAAAAAGTTAGAATAATAATGTTAATAGAAAATAGGCAATAAATTCAACTTTTCTTTCACCTCCCATTTTCAGTATTCAAAAATTTCAACCACGCATCAAAATCCTGAAAATACCTGTAACTACATTAAGCCTCTAACAGAGAAAAATAAAATAAATCAAGAAATTAAAGTCTCTGTAAGATGAAAGTTAGGACTCTAAGGGGTGGTCCTATGTAACTGTCGGTATCTTTCAAAGAACAACAAAAATTATGATCATGATAACAGGATTATTTTATTTTTTATACTACATAGGCTTTTCCAGAGCAATTCTCACAAGTATCCTGCTTCTGCAAGCTTCAGAAAAAAACTGTGAGTTAAAGGTGGAATTCTAACATTACAAATGCAGAAAATGAGGTTCAGAGAGCAAGTTCGAAAATGAAATACAAGAAAGACATTGGTCTCTACTCTACTACTTACAGCAAAAAAAGGGGCACCTGGAGTGCCCGCTAAAAAACAGCACTATTTACAATAGCCAAATGCTGGAAACAGCCTAAGTACCCATCAGTGGATGATTGGATCAAAAAACTTTGGTACATTTACACAATAGAATACTACACAGCAGAAGGAAAGAAGGAACTCCTAACCTTTGCAACAACATGGATGGAACTAGAAAGTATTATGCTTAGTGAAATAAGCCAGTCAGTGGAGGACAAATACCATATGATCTCACCCATTACAGGACAATAATGAACAAAACTAACAACAAGCAAAAAAAAACAGATATATGAATACAGTAATAGGCCTTCAGTGGTCAGGAGGAACGGGGTTGAGGGGAGGGGGAAGGAAGAAGCAAGGAAGGGGAACAGTTTAGACAAGAACCTAGTATAAAGGAACCTAGTATAAATGGACATGGACAACAGGTGGGATTGACTTTGTGGGGGAATGGTGGGTGGGGAGGGGGACTGGGGGGAGCAAACAGGGGATGGATGTAATACGACAATAAAATAAAATTTTAAAAAACAGTATAAATGTAGGAGATAAGTACTTGCTGAAGAAGGATGAGACTTCACTCTAAAATCTGAACAAAAAAAATGGCTCAACCTAAGTCATCTTCATGAGAGTGGAAGACCACTAGAGCAGCACAAGGAGAAATACTTCATGCTGTAAGGAACGAAAGGTCAGCTACTGTCCAGCACTGGAAGCAACCAAATGCTGACAAATCAGTGATGAGGACTCTGAACTAAATGAAACCATTTCTTTCTCTCTCTCTCTCTCTCTCTCTCTCTCTCTCTCTCTCTCTCTCTCTCTCTCTCTTTCTCTTTCTCTTTCTTTCTTTCTCTCTCTCTCTCTCTCTTTCTCTCTCTCTCTCTCTCTCTCTCTCTCCCCCCCCCCACCATTTCAGTTTAATAGAAAGAACAAGAACTAGAACAAAATGTAAGGCTTCTAAATTTCAAATCCTTATGCTCAAAGGAAGAGAAGGAGGAGGGGTGTTCTGATTTACACCATACAAGCCTAAGTGAGAATCAACTCTCTCCATTTACATAAAACATATTTGGGCACAGATCGCTAACCATAACAACAACAAACAATAGCTAGGGGAAGAATATATTTCTCAAGCATTATTTATAAAATAAAACATTTTGTACTGCTCTAACATAGCCTTTCTCCATTAAGATTCTCAACAGATGATCATGCTGCTTATTCCACTGAAATAGAAGAAATCCGAACAAAGCTGCTGTTTCTTTCTACCACTATATCTATCAAACAACCTGCTCTGTATCAACATAGTCATGTGCTGCATAACAATGAACGTCATACATAACAGTGATCCTGTAATATTATTTTTTTAATCCTCACCTAAGGATATGTTTATTGATTTTAGAAAGCGGGTAGGAGAAAGAGACAGAGAGAGAGGAAGAATATGAGAGACAGAGACAGACAGAGAGAGACAGAGAGAGAGAGACAGAGAGAGAGGAAGAATGAGAGAGAGAGAGAGAGAAGGGGAGAGAGAGAGAGAGAGAGAGAGAGAGAGAGAGAGAGAGAGAGGAAGAATGAGAGAAAGGAGAGAATTAGAATGTGAAAAAGAAATGTCAATCAGTTGCCTCCCATACTAAAGCCTTGACCAGAAATCCAACCGACAACCTCTGGTATATGGGGCAATGCTCCAACCAAGTGAGCCACCTGGCCAGAGCAGTTTCATAAGATCACAATGCACCCAAAAAATTCCAATACCTAGTGACCCTAGCCTAGTGATGTCGTCATAGGTCAATGCATTACTCATGTGTCTATGGTGATGCTGGTGTAAAACCTATGGCCATCAGTCATGTAGAGGAACAGCACACAGTTATGTACAGTACATACTACTAGATGATGGTAATAAATGACATTACTGGTTTATGTATTTACTATATTTTTTATAATTTTCCCATTGTTTCATAAACATTTTCAGTTTTATTCACATAAGAATATAAATAGGTTCATAAATTGTAATTGGTTGATATGATCTTAGGTCCCTCTTTTTAATCACTAGAATACCACTTTATATTTTCTTTTTTTAATTTTACTTAAAAACAAAAAACAAAAAACTGGGTTTCCCAGAGTTTGGAGCTTGCAGATTACATTCCTGTAGTATCATTTATCCTATTCCTTTCCTCACCTTATACAATGCTATACTTTTATGGTTATTTGAAAGTGCACTCTATTTATTAAAAAGAAACTTTGCTGTAAAATTGTATGCCATGTTACCCCAGCAGCAGCCCCTTCCCTTTCTTTTTTACTGCATCCTCTTGATTGGATCATATTCTCTTTGCTTGGTTTAAGTCTTGTGTTTTGTACAGTAACATGCTGCATAGGCTTATGGTCAAGGAGCATTGGCTACTGTGCAGCCTGAGTGTCCAGCTGGCTATAACACCTAGGTATGTGTAACTGCACTCAGTGATGTTCACACAAGGACAAAACTGACTAAAGACACATTTCTCGGCCCTGGCTGGTGGATAAGTGAATAAGAAGCCAGTCTGCGAACCCAAAGGTCTCTGGTTCGATTCCCAGCCAGGGCACATAACCACATTGCAAGCCAGGTCTCCAGCCAGGTCTGTAGCTGGAGGCAGGTGAAAGGCAACCATACACTGATGCCTCTCTCCCTCCTCCCTCTCTCTCTCCCTTCCCCTCTCTCTGGAAATAATAAATAAAATCTTTTAAAATTAAAAAAAAAAAAAAAAAAGATGCATTTCTCAGAACCCATCCCCATTGTTAACACATTGTTGACTGGCAACTTTATAGCTAAATTTAACGCATGTGCAAGGACAAGTTAACTCATCGATGTTCAACGTTTGGGCTTGAAAAGATGAGTTTGTCACCAGTCAACAATGTGTGAAACTGCTTATGACTGTGCTTGTCTTTCCACCTGTTAAATAGATCAACTGTCTTTACTTTCATGAAAATCCAAAGTTTCTGCTTATGTGCTAATCCCAGCTCCTCTTGCATATTCTGCTCCTGTAATTGCCCTTTGTAATTACCCTCTTTCCTTCTACTAAGCAACTTTCCTTCTGTAATGGATCGGATCCAATAGTTTACAAATATGCAGTGTGATATCCCATCTTAAAAATACAAACCAAAAACTCTCCTTTGATTCTACACCCTCTCCTACTCTGCTCTAGTTTCGTTTCTGCTTCCCTTTATAACAAACCTCCTATAAAATGCAATCTGTACTGTCTCACTTCCTTGCCTCTCATTCTGTTTTGAATCAAATCATTCCTGTATCCCCACCTCTCCACTGAAACTGCTCATCAAGAAAAACCACAAGCTCCCTTGACAAATCCAATAGATCAATTCTTAGTCTTCATCTGATTCAATCTTTCAGCAGCACTTAAACAGCTGATCACTCCCTCTTCTTAAAACACACCCTTCCCTTGGCTTCTGAGACAAAGCATTCCTGGTTGCTTCGACCTCGACTGAACCTCTTCTGCTGGCTATTCCTTGGTCTTCTACTTCTTTCTGTATACCCTAATTCTGTAAACGATCTTAATCAGACTCTTGGCTTGATAAACCAGGTTTCACATGCCCTAACCTCATATGTACAACATATCAAGTCAGGTATTCATCCAGCAAGCATCTCAAATTAAGCATGATCCAAATAGAACCTTTGGTTTCCTATTCCCATACCCATCCCACACAAAACGAATGGAAAAACTTCTCTATTCTTTTCCATCTCAGATAAATGATGCCAATATACAAGTATGCCCAATTAACAACCATCTTCTAATCACCTCCTCTAAAAGCAAAAACAACTAGGAGTATCCTTCTCACACTCCATGTCAACCTATCAAAACAAAGGCTACTGACTCTACCTTCAAACATAATTTAAATACTTGTACTTCTCTCCACCAGCACGGTAATTTTAAGAGCTCACTTGTCAGCTCTTCACAAAGCTTGCATTGGCACAAATGTCACTTTCTTCAAAAGGCTTTCCCTGACCACCCTATATGAAATAGGCCTCCTTTCACTCCACTCTCCCTAATTATCATATGCCTGCCTTATTTTCTTATCAAGTCAATAAATCAACAAATAGCAAGTGCTGATGAGAATGTGGGGAAAGGGGAACCTTCATGCACTGCTGCTAGGAATGCAGACTGGTGTAGCCACTGAGAAAGAAATGTGAAGTTTTCTCATAAAAAGAAAAATGGAACTGCTGTTTGACCCAGTGGTGCCACTTCTGAGAATATACCCTAAGAATCCCAAGATGCCAATCAGAAAGAATATATGCACTTCTATGTTCATAGCAGTGTTACTGACAACAGCCAAGCTCTGGAAACAAAGCAAGTACCCACCTGGAGATGAGTGGATATAAAAGCTATGGTACAGATACAACATGGCTATAAAAAAGAAGGAACTCTTACCTTTGTGGCAGCATGGATGGTCTTAAAGAGTATTATGCTAAGGGAAATAAGCCATCAGAAAAAGACAAATACCATGTGACCTCACTCATATGTGTAATCTAATGAACAAAATAAAACCAGAAGCATGGATACCTGGAAGTGACTAACAGACCACATAGGGGAGCTGGGTCAGGGAACAGAAGGAGATTAGACAAAGAAAATATATGCATAGCCCATGGACACAGACAACAATGTGGTAAAGGTCAGCGGGGGTGGGGAGGGGAGAGCAAAGAGGAAGCAATGAGGGGCATCTGTAATAATGCCAATAATTAAAATAAAATAAACTCCAAAAACCTGAAATATAGTGTTTTATTTAATTATTTAAAGATTTCATTTATTATTTTTTAGAGAGAAGGGAAGGGAGAGAGGCAAAGAGGGAGAGAGACATCAATGTATGGTTGCCTTTCACCTGCCTCCAGCTACAGACCTGGCTGGAGACCTGGCTTGCAACCTGGTTATGTGCCCTGGCTGGGAATTGAACCAGTGACCTTTGGGTTCGCAGGCTGATGCCTTATCCACTGTTTTATTTTTAAACTTTATTTAATTCCTACTTCCCTCTGCAAGGCAAAGAAACTCTCTTAATCAATATATTATCCACATAGCCTTCTTGAACAGTGCCTAGGTTACTGCAAGATGTCAAATAATATTTGACAAATAACTAAAATTCTAAGTGTTCTATCATATGATTTACACATTAGTCCTCTCCCACTTTCTCATGTAAGCTAAAAAAGGAAAATTATAAACAGAATAGTAAAAAAAAATATCCATATCACAAATAAACCTACGTCAAAGTAGTAAAAAATTCCGTAACGTCTCCAATTTGTCAATGTGAATTTTTCATTTATTACCCTCTTTCAATATGTTCTATTTTAATGCTAGAAAAGCAACACATGCAACCTAGAGAGGAGGAAAACTTTAGGAAATACTGGCTAGAAAAAATAAGAATGTATTTTAAATGCTTAAAGAATACCCTACAAGTCATTTTCCTTATATTTATGTTTTTTTAAGAGGGTAATTTTATTAAAATTCCAAACATGGCCAAAATAATAATCACAGGTATATTTTTAAATAGCCTGCTAATATAGAAGAGAGGAAAATATATTTCTCACATTAGGATTTTATACAAACCAAACCACACAGGTGACTTTAATTTCTTTTATTCACCTATCATGTAAGAATTATCATTGCTGTATGAGTCCTAGGATCACCAAGTGTTTAGTTGTAAAACTATTTACCATACCCTTTTCCTTTACCCAAAAAAATCTGCTATTAGCCTTGCAAACTTTCTTCAAACTATAACTGGGTATTATATACCCAGAACCAAAAAAAAGAAAGTACCAAACCTCTCATACAATGTCTATCTATGGAGAGTAAGGATAGAAGCCAAAAATGATTCACTTCATGTCTCTTAAAAAAGTAGCATCATTTTTTAAGAATTTAAGATAGTAGTAGCATTTAAAGAGAAGAAAAACATGTAAAAATGCCAGTAGAGAACAGAAAATGGAACTTTATTTCCTCATCCTTAGAAGAATAAAATACTTGTGAGTCTTAACTTCTTTTCCAATTAATCAAGTAACTCAATCAAAACTTAAGAAGAAACAGGTAAATGTGGAACTCAAATCCACCCACAACCACATCAAAACTGCAACTAAACTAGAGAACAACCATCATTCAGAACCACCTGAAATCTAACCAAATGAGGTCCTACAAGTAAAGATATAGAGAAGAAGCCATATTGAGAATGATGCAGGGACAAAAACACAGAGGGCTGGTCCCACAGGTGCGGGTGGCAGGTGAAAATCAGGAGAGATATCTCAGCAGTGGAGGTCCCCGCTAAAGGAGTAAGGGATCCCAGCCCCACACCACGCCTCCCAGCCCAGGGTTCCAGTGCCAGGAAGAGAAGTCGCCATAACTTCTGGCGATAGATACCAGCAGGGATTGTAGCTGAGATGGAGGTTTCTGGAATCTCAGGCAGTTCTTCTCAAAGGGCCTTAGGACAAACTTACTCAGACTCACTCCCTCTGAGCTCCAGCGCTGGGGCAGCAGCTTGAAAGGAACTGGGACAAATGGAGAGAAACTAAAATGTCTGGCATCGGGGTTAGAGTGGAGGCAGAAGGGGGAATGGGGACCCTTTCTGCCAGTTAGAAGTGCTTACAAAGGCCACTGTTCTCTGAGGCCCCCTCACCTCCACAGAGCCAAAAGGCAGGTGCCATATCTGAGTCTCCGTCAACCTCACTGGCACCGTTCACCCCACCCTGGTGATTCTGAGACCTGCTCTACCTACCATGCAGACCCACGCAAGCCATTTCCAGTGGCTTTTTCATACAAATAGCCTCTCTTGCTTCATGCTTCGCACTTGCCTAAAATCTCTCAATCAAGCGGCACATGGCCTCGGCATGGCCCTTGCTACTTGCTAAGTGGCCCCAGGCCCACACAAGCAGCAGCCAGCCTAGGTGTGCAGCTTGGCCTCTCCAGGGCACATTTGCAGATTGCTGTGTAACTTGGGCCACGTGGCCCCAGGCAGGGCACAGGTGGTGGAACTCTTTCACAGGTAAGGTGAGGGCTCACAGAGGCCTTTGAATATTTTGTTAGAAAGCATATAATTAGTTAGGACCAGAACCAGAAATTTAGATTCCAATCCCTAATTCACTGTTGTTGTTGTTTTTTTCCCACCATATCATACTGCTTCCAGGCTGCTTATCAAACATTTACTGAGAATTCTTGGCCAAACAAAAATAATCCATTACTGAATTCTAGTAAATCAAAAACCTTTTAGTAGGTTAAGGTGACAGATGCACATTGAGTTATATATTGACTATTTATTTTTAAGTAAGCTTCACTATGTCCTAGTTATCTTTTCTGTTTTTCCAGTCAACAAGATTTCATTTTATTTAAATAATTTAAGCATACTAATTGTTATCAGTGCAAACACTTCTGGGGTAGGCACAGTTCTGATTTTTACATATCCACATTCTATTTTATAAAAACAATGGAGCATATCATATCTATTAAAAACTTAGGCAAAACAAAAACTGTCACTTGTTCAATTTAAATGTTGTAATTTCCCTAATGAAGCAATTATCATGCTAATGCTGAGGTTCATCCAGCATCCTCTCAGTTATGAATCTAATTAATCTAGCAAGTCTTAATTTGGACGTTCAGGAAATCAACAGTCTTCAGAAACTTACTTATAAAGGTTAATTCATATGGAATTTTAGCAAGTGCTATAGTTGATTTCAACCTCTAATTCACTTGAAATGATCAGTCCAAACCCCTTGCTGTAATTCCATCTCCTTTGCCAATATTCAGGAGAGAGTAGTCCAAAGCCAGTATGGACCAATGATACACCAAGAAAGTCTTGTTCAGGTCTTGAAAGGAAAGGTGATCTACTTCTCACTATATACATAAACAAAAAAAAAAATGGTCTCAAATGTTGTGCCTGTCCTCATCACCACAGAAAAGAACTGGCTTTAAAGATAAAGCCAAGAAAGCAAAAAGTAGAGGAAAAGAATAAACAAACCTGGGTCTCATGACAGACAACACTGAATTCAATCAACCTACTCTGGAGTCTTTTTGGCCTTGTGAGAATAATCCACTTCCTCACTGTCTATGTGAGTTTCAGCTGAGATTTCTACTACCTGCAGCAAAAAGAGTATTCACTGATAAAGTAGTGATATCAAGGCTAAGGAACAAAAAGCAGAGGAAAGGGAAAGGACGATAAACCTCAAGCATTATTAAGAAAAAGTACTCTGAGTACTTTCTCTCTCATTAAATGGTTCAATTATCAACCAAAGTTAGGGGGTTTTCTACAATCAAAAGAACTCCAAGATTCTCCCTAAGACCTGATTTTGTAAACAATCAAGAAGCTAAAATATTTCTATTCATTGTCTAAAAATAGTTATGACGTATCCAGCACACTTGCAGGCTCTGGGGTCATGTCCATAAACAAAACCAAATACCTGTCCTTGAAACTTACATTGCAAGTAAGTAAATGTCTTTCTCATGGATTTAGTTCTACAATATAAAAAACATGAAACACCAGCCCTGGCCAGTGTGGCTCAGTGGATTGAGCACCAATTTATGAACCAATACAATAGGTTGCTGGTTCAATTACTGGTCAGGGGACATGTCTCGGTTGCAGCCAAGGTCCCCAGTTGGGGGTGTGTGAGAGGTAGCCAATCCATGTATCTCTCCCACATTGATGTTTCCCTCTCTTTCTCCTTCCCTTCCCCTCTCTCCAAAAGTAAATAAAATCTAAAATTTAAATTTAAAAACATGAAATAACAGTATGATTATTTTTGAAAAACTGGTGTAAAAATAAACAAGACTTCACGAATGTTTTCACTCAAGTGGAAAAAGCCAGAGGTAAGGCCTAAGAACAAAAAGAAAAAACTAAAAGAAAAAACAGAAAGAAAAAAGAAATTGGACCAAAAATGTAAAAAAGAAAAAGGGAAGGGTGCAGGAAAAGCAAGATTATTAAATCATTAAGACACATACACAGAGTAAAAAATGGGAATTTAAGCAGCATCTGTTTCAACTCTTTCTCATTAGAAATAAGGGCACTTAGAACAAATGGGATATTAAGCCAATTAACAAGGTCTAGAACCCAAGATCTTTTCACACCTTTTTTTAAAAATACTTACCTCAGACCAGAAGAAAACCCCAAAGTTCCCGGCCCACATCATAAAGTCCCTCTAAACCACAGATGACTTTCCAAAACCTACCACACTGTAACCTACAATCCGAGATTGTGCTAAATTCAAATCTCATGAGATGGCCAAATGGGCAAGAAACACCATTTTATGGCTTCATACCCAACAGGAGATAAATTTCTGTGCCTGTCTCTGTGACTTACATGTAATAAGTTAGGGCTTAGAAAGAGAAAACATTTTTAAAGGAAGGAAATTTTTAAAGTGATAACATTTTTAGTTAGCATTAAAAATTATCCAAAATTCCAATCTTTCCCTAGTATGAAAGTTTCTAAGTACTATCAGACAATTAAATTGAGTATCATGGCTCCCTCATTTTCCCAAAAGAAATTTAAGTAATCGCTAAGTAGTTATTAAAAAGTTTAACAATTTCAAGTAACAAAGAAAAGTTACTGAGGTAAGCCATAAAAACTTGACTAAATGGTTCACTCTTATAGTATATAAATTATTTTAGAAAGAACAATTTGAAATATTCAGTTATCTTGAGCTTGAGTTTCTGATTTTTCCTTTTATCAGTTTTTCTCTTGTGGACAAATTCCTAGAACATAATCTCTTATTTGATGAATTGCACCACTTTTGCATTTATGGTACATGATATGCAATAAATTTTATGTATTAAATGAAAAAAAAAAAAAAGAACAACAGACAATTGCAACTTTTAAGTGTTCTCCCCACCCTTATAACATACTATATAATAAAATGGTTTCAAGGCCCTGGCTGGTGTTTCAATGGATAATCACTAGCCTGAGAACCCAAAGGTTGCCAGCCAGGGCACATAACCAGGTTGTAAGCCAGGCCTCCAGCCAGGTCCTTAGCTGGAGGCAGGTGGAAGGCAACCATACGTTGATGTTTCTCTTCCTCTTTGTCTCTCTTCCTTCCCTTCTCTCTGAAAGTAATAAATAAAATCTTTAAAAAAAAATGGTTTCAGAATGCAAACCATAGGTCAGTGGGTAATACCTGTGATTTGGCTTTAATATCAGAAAAAACAGTGAAAATGTTTAACCCCAAAGTGTTTTAAATGTACATTTTAAAAGAGACTTGGCAAGAAGCTTTAATTTTTAAATATAAACATTTATTCAATTTTTAAATGTTGATTGTTGATGTTTATTTTGTATGAGGCACCGTAAGAGTCAGATTTAATGCAACCTATAATAGGAATCATCCTTAGATATAGTATATGTATACTTGGTTGTTCTTGATCATAAAAGATGGTAAAAGTGGTGGTGCCTTATAAATAGCGACCATATGTTTTTGTCTATGCCTATCCCTCTTCATCCCAGCATAATTATTATTGGCTCTCTGTCCCTCTCAAAATTGTTCCTGGTTAGTCATTGAATTACACAGTTACCCCAACAGAGTGGGTAAGCAGACAGGTGCTATATGGTAGCTAGTTACAATAATGCCAAATACTACTAGATTTCTTTTTTATGTTGTAGATAAGAATAAGCTACCCCAGATAAAATGTAAAGACTTAGATGTTGTATCAACATGATAAAAGCATTCTATGATTGCTGAATAATAACTTTAAAAGGGGTTTGTTTTCTTAATTCAAACACCCAGTCGTCAAATATTCCATCATTCTGTGTTACCAGATTAATGGTTTGCAACTAAATCAGGCAGATTTCAACAGCCACGTGACTAACGAAAGAACCAAAACACTGGGGCCACTTGCCAGACTGTTACAAGAACAAAGACCTAGCAGGTGGCCATCCACTGCTTCAAATTAAATCATGCTGCACAGAACATTATCTTCATCATTGTATAATGTTGTTTTTGTGTAATGTTACTCCTCACATCCAATTTTCAAAATTAAGACAAAATTGTTTTTAATGACAGGCAAACCACAATAGGACATAACAATGATCCAAATAGCATTGTTCCAGATTGAGTGAAAAGGGCCCTCCCAAGTCACAGGAATAATCACTAAACCCTGCCCAGCCCTCACCCCAATATTTGTTCAATGAAGCAGTGCTGTAGCTGGAACAAATTCTGGGCCTGGTTAAACACCAGGTGGTATACTGGGGTAATTTTTTTTTTTTTTAAGTAACAGATGGCTCAAACTTTTCATCTTTATAACATGTAGCACAGGACTTATGCAAGTAAAACTGTCTTCCAAGTACTTTATACAAGTAATACAATTACTCATGTGACTCATCACTTCACATCATAAAGAAAGCAGCAGGTGAGACAGCTGCTGTGCTCCTGGGTTATTTATTACTCTGTACAACAGATATATAAATGATATATATGAACACAGATATGCGCATATAGTTATATATTCCTCTGATGTAAAATTAGGGGACTAAATGAAATGAACACCTTGGTTTGAGTAAATAAAAGTAAAATGTTACAAATCTTAAATATTGTTAGAGTAAAAAGTAAAGGTATGTCCAGTTTCATCAAAATTTAAATTGGATATTTTTCATAGAAATTAAAGAGTGGCAAGTAGGCAGAAGCTGATAGGGTCAACCTATCGGCATCTGATCTCAAATACACACCAAAGGGAAAAATAATACCTAACGTAAAGTGATTTTCCCTTTCCCTCCTATTTCCCCCATCACACAACCCTCCAGTCAATGCCCAGCACCAAAGAGCTCTGCATCACCACCGTAGGTGCCTAATGAGAGGGCAGTCATCACTTGATACAGTAGCAGAATTAAGAGAAAGGAATCTTCACTGGAAGCATCATGTGGATTTAGGTAGAGAACACCCACCTGTCCCAACTGCAGTGCCTAGCCTTCACCCCTCCTGCTGTCCTATAAAATAGGGAGCAGCAAATGGGTGGTCAGGGACACAACTGCTCCATCATCACATCAGCTTTCCTGTGACTAATAATCATGGGCATGAGTACCCATGGGTAAGACTTGCTGCCCTGGCAGAACTAGTGACAAGGTTAAACATTTAGCGATGTCAATAATTGCCTTACTGTAGACCCAACTCATAAGGCAACTCTATGAACACAGACTACCAGGCTCACCACGCAGGAAAAGGGGCACACACAGGCAACAAAGAGGAAAGCAACTTGAGAATGACTCACGAAGGAGTGTGCTACTGAAACTAGTGTACCTAGCGACAGATACGCTGCAGATGGGTTTTTACTGGAAACTAGATCTGCCCTAAATTTTCATGGAAAATTCTAAAATCCATGAAATATATGTATCAAGATTCCTAATACACTGCATTAGCATGTATATTATTACTCTTGAGTAAAAATGAGTCCTGAATTTCAGCAAGTACTTGCTAAAGAACTTTTATTGTGCCACTGAAACCTATAGGACGCCTACTATAAATAAATAAATGTGATTTAAAAAAGAACTTTTAAAATCCAACCTATTTACCTGTGGGGTCCTCCATGGTGAAATATTGTACTTGTATGAATGGTACACATTTACTTGTCTTGTCTTTTTATGGCTTATCAATAATCATTACTAACTGCTGAGTTTCAAAAACATGTACTGTTTCAAATACAGTAGCTTTATAATAGTTGTGGATGATGGTGTTCTTTATAAAATATATATTTTTATATAATATTAAGTTGGAAACAAAATTTCATTTATTGGTGCCTAGCTGCATTAAATCACTATAAAAATATGCTCAGTGATAAAATACCATATAAATATTATCATTTGTAAAATTTTTAAAATAAATCAATTAAATATCTACTTTTGCTAAAGCATATCATATAAGCCCTTAGCTAATTAGTTCATACTTGATGTCAGCTACCTCACATGCCTCACGATTATGAATACCATGATCAGTATTTCTACAATTTCAGGAACCTGACCATTTTTGTACAACACTTCCAGGAAAAATTAACACTTGGAATAAAACTGACTTTTAAATTTACAAGTATCATTTATCATTCTACTTCTACCATCCCCTTAACCCTAGTACAATGAAAAATTATTGCAGGCTATGCACATTTTAATTGAATGTGAATTGGTATTCTCATTTTAGTCAAGCTTTCTGACCCATTTATTCTAAACCTCATATTTGCTGCAAATTAACTGGATGGCCACCCTGTAATGGGTAATGGCACGCCATAAATTCAACAACTTATACAGGCCTCAGGGCACTGGACCATATACCATGTAGAATTCCATTTTGAAAGAGTAAATCACAAGGAGATTCACAGAAGTGAGATTTAATTTGAGGAACAATGAACAAATTAACTCTATTATATCCTGACTTCTGGCCTAGAAAAATCTTCCAAAGACTCTTACATTCTAGTCTATACTGCTGTCACTTCATATACAATTTAGCTTAGTCCTATGTGACTTTACTTCTATTATATATTCAGAGACATTCATTAAGCACAATGGAAAATAAACATTCTCCCTCTGGCTCCTTCTACACCAGCCACACAGCCTCTCCTTGCTGTTCCTTGTACAACCAGGCACACTACTATCCCAAAGCTTTTTCATTGCTATCTCCTCTGCCTGGAATATTCTTTCCTCAGATATCCCCACTGTTCATTACTGTATTATTTCATTCGGGGCAATGCTCAAATGTCATGGTATCAGAGAAAACTTTTTTGACCATGTTTATCCAAAATAGCATCCTTCATCTCTCTGAAGACCTTGCTTTCATTTTCTTCATAGCATTTGTTATCCAACTTAGAGGTTATCTCTCTTCCCCAACTAATGTTGCATAAGCTACATAAAAGATGAAAATTCGCTTTATCTCTGGGACTCAAAAGAGCACTTGGTACAGCTCAATAAATAATTAAGTCCATAAATGTTTGCCTCTTCCCTTGGTCATTTAATCTCACTACGTAGATCAGTGAGATTAGTGTTTCATTCAGTGCTGAATTCCCAGTGCCTAGAAGGGTGCTTAACTCTTGATACTCATCACGCTGAATGAATCCCATAATACAGACCTGCTTTTTTCAAATGTCGCCAAAATTGAAAACAATAAGGATAGAAGTTTATTAATGTTTAATTTGATCATTAAGTCAAAGTTCGCTATTTCCCTAATAATTAAAACTTTTAGCAGTTTCAAGGTTTAAATTAACATAATAGATGAATTTGTTCATTAAATACATTCCTGAAAATATTGCATGTAAAACTAATTAAATAAAAGCATGTTTTGTACTTATTGCCATTTTATTTTACCTCCAAAAAGCTGTAGCCTGAAACATAACAAAATTTTATTTTACTAATTTTTATTACTATATCATGCTTTTACTAAATACATTGCTTCATGTTTTACTGTTAACTTATCTTCACCAGAAATAGCTGTAATCAATGACATAAATCAAAGCCCAACTGTAGTCCTAGACATTATAAACTTTCATTTCATTCAAATGAAACAATAAAATATTTGCAAAATCATGAAAACCCTAGAAATTATTAAAAATCAATCATATGTATCTTTCACTTTGTTTCAACAGAAATAGCTTAAAAGTACATAAAAGGGCTGGGGTTTTCTCTCTTTTGGATAGAACCATCTGTACCAAGAATCACCACATTTTTTTATATAAAGTGCCAAGTAATAAATATTCCAAATTTTGAGGGCCATATGATCTCTGGCCCAACGATTCGGCTCTGCCCTTACACTGTGAAAGCAGCCATACACAGCAAACTAACAAGTGTAACCATGTCTCCATAAAACTTTACTTACAGAAACTGGAAATAAGCTGGTTTTGTCCTGCAGGTCATAATTTGCAAATCCCTGGTCTACACCACTCCTTCTCTAGTAACTTTATTTAACAAAGCTCAGCATCACCCAACTTATGAATCAGCTACGTACTAAAAGTCAACTTAAAATTGAGATGATTTTTTCTTTAAATTTTTTCATACATTTTACTAGTGAGACTGTAAGACAAATGAAATGCAACTCTTCCATAGCTGTTCTTCTCTCCCCCTATCTAGAAACAAAGAAAAAGCATATTTATTCTGTAGACTGTAAATTCTAAGAGTTGAAACACCAAATAATGCAGAGGTGTGAATAAGAAGAAGAAAGAAGAGAACCATATGTTCTCCCCTTTCTAAGAAAACTTAAATTCCCGGGATCTTCCTATTTCTTTTATCCACTTTGGAAAAGGTCTCATTCTCTCAGTCTCTCTTCAGTCACCTACGACAGCATTACATTATACCTTGATCTGCTTTAACTTTAACTTTTTTTTTTTTTTTTTTGCTCCCCATCAGGGCAATTGCACCCAGGTCTCCCATGTGACAGAGAGATCTGAACTATTTCAAAGGCCAAAGGTAGCCTGGGTCCCTAACTCTGGATCTGCCCAGAGTTTTAAAATGTCTGTATTCCTTTTTCTTACTAAACTTTCATCCTTCAATAAAGCTGATTTATACAAAAACAGAAAAATAGAAAGAAAAAATGGCTGATTTAACTAAAATATTCATATGTAAATTAAAGGACTAGTAATCATTCAGAAAACTTCTATCCCAGATCCTGGTATATTTACCTTATTAAGGGTAGCTGAGGGAACATAACTCTAAATTCTAGTGGGTATAGTTCTCATGACAGTGAAGAGGAAAAAACAGGCATTAAAAGGCACGAGCCAGCGGGAGAGAGCGGGGAGGGAACGCCACACAAGGCAAACCAATGCTAATTGGATTAAGGCTTCAGAAATCTCTCCTAGAAATTATCCTTTTCTTCCGGTTTATCCACTGTTAAATCACATCTTCGAGCCCAAGGGTCATTAACTCCAATGTCTATAGGTAAATAAAGGAACTGTAATAAATGAACAATAAAGAATGATAAGGACCAAAGCAAAGCAGAGTGGAAAAGAGGCAGTTGCTACTGTTACTTCCAGCCAATTACAGGAATGCAGGCCAGTGTGTTGCCATATCATCAGATTTTCCAAGAAAGTCAGGTAAAATTGTCAAAATTTGTAAATATTGTGCAATCCAAAGAAACCCCATCTATAGGTTGAACTGGGCTCATAAGTCATCACCTTTTAATTCTGCTCTAGAACCCTGTCATTTATAAACTAGAGCTTTCCAGTGAAAAAATGCACTATGTGGAGGGGATAGGGAAGCAGCCTTCTTTATAGTGCAGCAACAAATTAGGTAATTTGGGGTAAGAAACTGCCTAATGGAATCTGAAGGTGATAAAATACAATTTAAAAATTGCATTACTCTGCCCTGGCTGGTGTGGCTCAGTGGACCGAGCGCTGGCCTGCAAACCAATGGGTCACTAATCCTATTCCCAGTCAGGGCACGTGCCTGGGTTGTGGGAGAGGCAACCATACATTTGCTGTTTCTCCCTCTCTCTTTCTCCCTCCCTTCCCTTCTCTCTAAAAATAATAAATAAATAAATAAAGCTTTTTTTTTTTTAATTGCATTACTCTCTAAGAAGACCTAGAAAAGTATAATTCAGGTGCTCCCATAATATAAAATTAAGTTGCTTCCCTCTTTACAGAAGTCAGATATGCTCATAAGACTAAAAATTAAAGTGAATTAGAAGTAGATAACACAAGTAACAACAACAACAAAAGGCCACCCTCCACAGGTATAACTGCTGCATATCATTATATCATTTGGTATTGAGTAATTTATTTCAGTCAACATGTGAATCAATATTAAAACTTATCAATACAAGTTCCATCTGGTCCTGAATTTGTACAAAAGGTGACTCAATGGGCAGTTTCTTTCTCAACATTCTGTGTATGTTTCTCCCTTTGCAAGTGATATCTAGTCTTAATCAGTAGAATCTTTTTGTAATAGAAGGTAAATGTCATGCTATAAAACAAATCTGAGCTTGTCATGAAGTTTAGGCTACTTAACTCAGGTCAGACCTGTCATAGGTTAGGCCTGCCAGCTGCTGTGCAAATTCTGCTCTAGTTTCTGCCCAGGCCTGTAATTATTTACAGCTCTGCACCTGTCAAAATCTTGAAATAATGACTTTCCTTGTTTCTCAGGGCTTACAGACAGTTAAATGTACTCAGTTTGAAAACTGAACACTTAAGGCACACATGTTAAAGGAGTCACTATCATTGAGTTTTTACCATTTTTTAAACATAAGTAAAATTGAAATGAAAGAGAAAACATAAATTGGGCTTTGATGGTTAATAGAAATAAAACATTAAATTACCTATTCTCGATCTTCCTGAATAGAGGAATTACCCATGACTTACTTAAAAAAAAATACAAATGCTTATTAATGCAAAAGCCAGGCCTCCAATATCAAAACTTAGAAATTGGGGATGATAACTACACCTTTAACATTTGGTTTGGAAATGTGTTTTTAAAAACATCAAGTATAAAAAAAGACAACAATATAA
This sequence comes from Noctilio leporinus, assembly GCA_004026585.1. Classification (NCBI taxonomy): domain Eukaryota; kingdom Metazoa; phylum Chordata; class Mammalia; order Chiroptera; family Noctilionidae; genus Noctilio; species Noctilio leporinus. The sequence goes on along the minus strand of PVIW01006905.1, from coordinate 5,379 downwards.
TAAACCATAACCACCATATGGAAAGACTGATCATTACTACCACAATTTAATCTACATTTGGCAGGGGCTGTTAAATAATTTAGTAGACAGGTAAAATTAAACTACTAAGTAAATCAAAAGAAGGAAAGATAAATAGTCTAGGAAATGGTTCTCTGGGCTAACCTGACCACTCACTAAGAGATGTAAATGGGTCTTCTCATCACAGCTGATTGTGTAAACTGAGAGAGCTTGAGATCTCTGGCTGGCTGAGCTTTTATTCAATTCTCCTAAGTTATGCAACTCTATCCAGAAGGTGTATATTTCTTTAAGAAATCAGCAGCTCTGGGTAAACACAGTACATCTGGTGAACACATGTCCATGTACAGGTAAACACATGATTTCAGTAATTACTTCCAACACCATCTGTCAAGCAGGTAGTTCAAAACCTACTCAACAGGAAAGGTAGTTTAAAGTAATTTTTAAGCAAGTACACTTCTCATCTGCCTAATAAAAGTAAAGATCAAAATACAAACCTAGAAACCTGTGTACTCTATCCTGAATTTACCCAAAGCACAGGCAGGAAGGTTCATTCTTGTAACTAAAAAGATGATAATCCTACACTGATTAAGGAATACATGAATCTGATTAATTATCCTCAAAAGAAATCGTTATGATTAAAAATGGCAGTAATTTATTCATTACTAATCAATAACTAACAAGTAACACATTAAAGTGTGCCACCTGTCTACAAAACCACCTCACCATTAATTAAGGAATAACCTACTCTGAGACAAATGCTTTGAAGTGCTTCTCAGTATCATTAACTTAGCTTGAAAAACATAAACCTTAATGCAAAAGAGCACAGGGAAAGAAAAACAGCAGCAGAGGAAAAGCAAAAATACCCAATTGAGAATTTCTCTGACTTCAAAAAATTGGGTAAAAGACTTTGAAATAATTACTGCAATTCTACCTTGATGTATATCGATATACCATTGGCTTTTCACTTCTCTGCTTTATATAAGTCAAGTGTTTAAATATAAGTAAATAGTAGCAACTTTTGAACACCCAAAGTGATGCATGACAGAAAAACCAAAGGTGGAATTCCCCCAGATAAATTTAAATTTTTCTTTTAGATTCAGTTCCCTTGCCTTATCTTTACCACAATTTTTACCATGGCAAAAGTGACTGACTTAAATTCTACCTTTGTGTTCTCCCCATCTTTCCCTTCTGAGATTGAAATATTAAAAATACTGCCCTGGCTGGTAGCACAGTGGATAAGGCGCCAGCCTGCAAACCTAAAGGTCACTGGTTCAATTTCCCAGTCAGGGCACATAACCAGGTTGCAAACCAGGTCTCCAGCCAAGTCAGTAGCTGGAGGCCCATGAAAGGCAACCATACATTGATGTCTCTCTTCTTCTCTGCCTCTCTCTTCCCCTCTCTCTAAAAATAATAAAATAAAATCTTAAAAAAAAAAAATTATTTGTATGTACCCCTGATATGATGTAATAACAATGCACTTCACACCTCCATAATCTTCCTCCTAAAGACCCATAACCCTAACCCTACTCAAAATAAGAGAAAAACATCAGACAAACCCATATTGAGGGACATTCTACAAACCAATTAACATTCTACAAACCAACTAACACTCTACAAGAGTACTCCTTTAAACTATCAAAAACAAGGATCATGTGAGAAACTGTCACAGACTAGATGGCACTAAGAAGACATGACGAGTAAATGCAATGTGGTACCCTGGGTGAGATCTTGGGCCAGAAAAAGGGCATCAGGGGAAAACCTGTGAAATCTGAATCAAGTATGGTGTTAGTTAACAGTAATGTACCAATATTAATTTCTTAGCTGATCAAATGTAATATAGTAATATAAGATATTAACAGTAGAAAAAACTGGATAACAGTATACAGGAATTTTCACGTTATCTTTGCAACTTTTCTATAAATCTAAAATTATTCTTAAATAAAAAGACTATCTAAAAATGTGTTTACTGGGGATTCTGAATGTTCAGGCATTCAACCAAAGTTCTTTTATCAGCCACTGCATTACAGCCATGCACAACGTGATGCACTGGGGATCTCGCCATGAGATACAGAGTCGATGGGAATACACACTAGAGCACTGCTAAACTGGAACTAAAGTCCACTACTGACAGGAAGATGATTAGAAAGCAGGTAAGTGTGAAACAAGGCAACAAATTATACAAATTATTAGCTGCTGTTATAATCTGTCAGTTCCTTTAAAGCTCTTGAACATGAAGAATGAGACATGTTTATGTAGTTCAAACTTCCAGTCTAGGAGTATCCAGTAGCCCTAGTCAAGAATGCAGAGCCCAGGGCACTCCCATCAGAATCCCAATTACAGAGACAGCTACTACCAATACTTCTAATATCAGTATCTCATGTAACAACTTAAGGATTGCTAATTAGCATAGTTAATTTCAAAAATGAGTTTTTATAGTAAAAACAGTGGCTTGTTGACTGGCAGGTTCTTGCTAGAAATGGAATTTTTACCAATTGAATATATAGTATCCAAGAAGTCTAGACTGACTTTAAAAAAATGTGAAGACATTACATACTTTGAGGACTGCAGCCTTTACTTTAAGAGATAGCTCTCAAACTGAATCTCTAAAAGGTCTCATGTCCAGTCATGAGTCAAAGAATTTAGAAGAATTCTTTCTTGCCAGATAAATGTAACTGAATCCTACCTCTAAAATGTCACTATGTCTGCCTTGATGACCCTTTCACACATAGTGGTCAAGGCACCTAGGACAGAGATCTAAACCTTTATCAAGCTTATGTAACAAATTATACTAATTGTTTTGAGCCTGCTTCACTAATGAATGATTAATCAATATCTTTGTGTTGCAGAGTGTGGTGTGAATCTTGTAGAGAAGTGGCTCTCCTACCTTAAACTTGTTGGGCAAAAACTAAGTGTTGAGAATTACAAAAATGACGTGTCAAAGCCTGTGGGAAATACGTTAGAAAACAACTTTCCACTTGATACCTATGTATGTATGGTCTTTAAGAAACCCACCTGAAATTGTATGAAAACTTTTCTCATGTTTGCAAAGGTGCTTCCTTTTGGTAAGGAGAGAATGTCCTTAACTTTTATCAAAGTATTAAAATGGTTTGTGACTCAAAAATTATGAAAAAACCAAAGCTCTGAGTAATAACAGTCAACCAACAATTACTAGTATTTTTTCCATTAAAATCACTTTTTCTTTAAATTGCACAATTTGTTTTCCTCCCCAAAAGTGGACTTATTTGGTCTATCATGTACCCTTCAAAAACAGATAACACTTTAACTATAGAAAATACAATTAAATTAATTCACCTGACATTTTAATCATCACACCAAAATCAGAAACCATGAGGAATAATGTATTTTGAGATTTCAAACCACTTTCCCTAAAAATGTAAATGATCTCAGTGGAGTTTGGTTTTGTTTTTTAAATTAAATCCATTTATTTCAGCCATGTTTTACAGAATCTGCACATTAGTTTTTATACTACATCCTGTAGACTTTAATTCATCAAACCCTAGAAAACAGTGGCCAATTTTCTTCCTTTTGCACCTCTCTAATTATTGTTTTCCATTTTGAATGGAAGTACAAGGAAATAACATCCTATAATGTCACCAGAAATGCTGCCAACAGTCAGATTATCATTTAAGTAATCAAGTGTCTGATAAAGCAATACACAGAAATATTTTTTAAGCCTGAGAAAACATTGAAAATGCTGAATTTAGTACAAATGAACATTTTGAAAAATGACTGCTGAGTACCTACAACATACAAAATATTCCTCAACACATTCTGCTTGAATCAAGTCCTATCTGGGGAAAGCTGGAAAGAAAGTGAGCAGACAGGGTAGGGTCATGGTCTACTTATAATAAGTTAATCAAAGAGTTACACTGCATTGACTCAAACTTGTGGTTGTTCTTCCATGATAATATCTTTTTATTTATTACACTTTAAATCATTCTTAGAGATATTTGGTCAAAATGTAAGTAATTTTGTTAAAGAATGTAGTTTTTAAAAACTACTATATATAGCCCTGACTATATATATCAATGGATTAGGCATCATCCCACAAACCAAGATGTCACCTGTTCAATTCCCGGGCAGAGCATGTGCCTAGGTTACAAGCCAGGTCCCTGCTGGAGCTGGGGGCACGTGAGAGGTAACCAATCTATGTTTCTCTTACACATCAGTGTTTCTCTCCTTCTCTCCCTTCCTCTCTCTCTAAAAATAAATAAACTATTAAATATTTTTTAAAACTCTTAATTTTTTCTCTAATCCAAGAATGAAATGATGAAGAGAGATAAAAAGTTAAAAGTAAAATGTCTATATACTGGCTTTAGAAAGACAACCAAAGAAAGTGCACTTGCAGTTAGGCTACCTTCTAATTTTTATTTTCTAAATGATGGATTTTATTTCCTGTACTAATTTCATATGCCTTTAGCCACCTGATTTCTTAAAAGAATTCACAGTCTAGCCTTGGCATTCTAGATAATTTCTCAGAATACTTCTCTATTAAAGGAGGAGGGCCTATCTTTTCCAGGGTCTCATGTTTTGCTCCCTTGCTCCTAGCTGGCCAGTCAATGTGAAGTGCCTCTGGGACCATAGCTAGCTTAAAAAGAAGAAACGCAAACTTAAGTGGTGATTTAAACCATACACTCAAATGGCAATGGATTTTTCAAATCTATTTTAAAATATCAATGAATCCACATCCACTTACATAAAGTACCTGGAAGTCAAATTCATGAAGACAGAAAGTAGAGTAGTGACTACCAGGAATTGAGGGAGGGAGTTATTGCTTAATGGGTACAGAATTTTGGTTTTGAATGATTAAAAAGTTCTGGATATAGATAATGGTGATGGCTGCACAGCAATGTGAATCTATTTAATTCCACTGAACTATGTATTTTAAAATAATTAAAATGCTAAATTTTATCTTATGCATATTTTACCACCAAAAAAAAAAAAAAAAAGCATATACAGTACATCAATGAAAACCACGATAGCTGCCCAGAGGATCTTGAAGGATTAGTGGCAATCCAAAATATATTGTATGATAGAGAAAAGGTAAAGACCAAAAGAATAGAAGTAGCAGGAACACATATCAAGAACTAGGTGGACATATTCAATGCAATCCCAATTAAAATACCAATGACAGACTTCAGAGAAATAGAAAAAATACTTCAAAAATTTATATGGAGCCAAAAACGCCCACAAATAGCCACCACAATCTTGAGAAAGAAGAACAAGGTAGGAGGAATCACAATCCCGGACTTCAAACAATACTACAAGGCTACTGTCATCAAAACAGCATGGTACTGGCATAAGAATAGACATATAGATCAATGGAACAGAATAGAGAGT
>PVIW01006904.1:0-80166 GCA_004026585.1 Noctilio leporinus | reverse complement strand
GGGTTTTGTATGTACACTATCATATCATCTGCAAATAATGACAGTTTGACTTCCTCCTTTCCAATTTGGATACCTTTGATTCCTTTTTCTTCTCTGATGGCTATAGCTAGAACTTCCAAGACAATGTTGAATAGCAGTGGAGAAAGTGGGCAGCCTTGTCTCGTTCCTGATCTTAGGGGGAAAGCTTTCAGTTTTTGTCCATTAAGTATGATGATGGCTTCAGGTTTCTCATAGATGGCCTTTATGATGTTGAGGTATGCTCCCTCTATTCCCATTTTGCTGAGGGTTTTTATCATAAATGGTTGCTGTACTTTATCAAATGCTTTTTTAGCATCTATTGATATGATCATATGGTTTTTATTTTTCAACTTGTTGATGTGGTGTATTACTTTGATTGATTTATGAATGTTGTACCATCCTTGCATCCCTGGGATGAAGACCACTTGATCATGGAGTATGATCTTTGTAATATACTGCTGAATCCGATTGGCCAATATTTTGTTGAGAATTTTAGCATCTAAGTTCATCAGAGATATTGGCCTGTAGTTTTCTTTCTTAGTTGGATCTTGCCCTGGTTTTGGGATTAGAATAATATTGGCCTCATAGAACGAGTTTGGGAGTGTTCCCTCTTCCTAATTTTTTTGGTATAGTTTGAGGAGGATAGGAGTTAATTCTTCTTTAAATGTTTGGTAAAATTCACCTGTGTAGCCATCTGGTCCAGGGCTTTTGTGCTTTGGAGATTTTGGATTACTTCTTTAATTTCACCAGTTGTTATTGGCCTACTGAGGCTTTCTGCTTCTTCTGGGTTCAGTTTTGGTAGATTATACCTTTCCAGAAATGTGTCCATTTCATCCAGGTTGTCATATTTTTTGTCATAGAGTTGTTTGTAGTAATTTCTTACAATCTTTTGTATTTCTGAGGTATAAGTTGTGATTTCCCCTCTTTCAGTTCTGATTCTGTTTATTTGGGTCCTCTCTCCCTTTTTCTTGATGAGTCTGGATAAGGGCTTGTCAATTTTGTTTATTTTTTCAAATAACCAGCTCCTGGTCCTGTTGATTCTTTGAATTGTAGTTTGAATCTCTGAGTTATTTAGTTCTGCTCTGATCTTGATGATTTCCTTCCTTCTACTTGCTCTGGGCTTTGTTTGTTGTTGCTCCTCTAGTTCTTGCAGCTTTGTGGTTAGGTCGCTTTTATAAACTTCTTGTAACCATTTTTGGAAGGCCTGTATTGCTATAAATTTCCCCCTGAGAACTGCCTTTGCTGTATCCCATAGATTTTGGGCTGTTGTGTGTTCATTCTCATTTGTTTCCAGGAACTTTTTTATTTTATCTTTGATCTCATTGTTGACCCCTTCATTGCTTATAAGCATGTTATTCAGTCTCCATGATTTAGAGAATTTTTGGATTTTTCCCTTGAATTTGGTTTCTAGTTTCAACCTACTGTGATCTGTGAAGATACTTTGTATGATTTCAATATTCCTGTATTTGTGGAGGCTTGTCTTGTGACATACCATGTGGTCTATCTTGGAGAATGATCCATGTGCATTTGAAAAGAATGTGTATTTTGCTTCTTTGGTGTAAAAGACTCTGTATACATCAGTTAGGTCCATTTCCTCTAGAGTGTTGTTCAATGCCACAACATCTCTGGGGATTTTTGTTTGGAAGATCTGTCCATTATTGATAGTGGGGTATTAAAATCCCCTACTATTAGTGTGTTGCTGTCTATGTCTTTCTTAAAGTCTTCCAAGATTTTCCTTATATATTTCAGAGCTCCTATGTTGGGTGCGTATGTTTATTAGAGCTATTTGTTCTTGATGGATTGTTCCCTTAAGTATTATGAAATGTTCATCTTTGTCCCTTTTTATGTCTTTCATTGTAAACTCTATTTTGTCTGAAATAAGTATTGCTACTCCAGCCTTTTTTTCATGTTCATTTGCTTGATATATATTTTTCCATCCCTTCACTCTCAATCTGTGTCGATCTTTTGTTCTGAGGTGGGTCTCTTGAAGACAGCATATATGTGGGTCATGTTGTCTTATCCATTCGGCTACTCTATGTCTTTTGATTGGTGCATTGAATCCATTTACATTTATGGTTATAATTGATTGGGATTTATTCATTGCCATTTTCTCCCTTTGTACCTGTATTCTTCTTTGGCTTTCTCTGTTTCTTCATTTTATTCATTTACTTATTTTTAAAGCAGACCCTTTAGCATTTCTTGCAATGCTGGTTTGTTAGAGATGTATTTTTTTAGTCTTTTTCTTGTCTGGGAAGCTCCTTATTTCTCCTTCTATCTTGAATGAGAGCCTTGCTGGGTAGAGTATTCTTGGTTGCAGGCCTCTGTTTACCATTACTTGAAACATTTTTTGCCATTCCCTTCTGGCTTGAATTATTTCTGTTGAATAATCGTTTGATAGCCTTATTGGAGCCCCTTTATATGTTATTTGTCATTTCTCTCTTGATGCTGGTAGGCTTCTCTCTTTGTCTTTGAAATTAGCCATTTTAATAATAATGTGCCTTGGTGTTGGTCTGTTTGGGTTGATCCTCATTGGGACCTGCTGTGCTTCCTGCACTGGATTAATGTTTTCACTCATCATGTTAGGGAAATTTTGTATCATGACTTTTTTTGAACAGGTTTTCCATTCCTTGTTTCTCTTCTTCCGGTATCCCTATGATACAGATGTTGTTACGTTTCATGTTGTCCTGCAGCTCTCTTAACCCCTCTTCAATCTTGTTCAGCCTTTTTTTATTCTCTTGTCCTGTCTTGGAGTATTTGTCTACATTATCTTCCAACTCGCTGATCCAGTCCTCTGCTTCCTCTAGTCTACTGTTGATTCCTTCTACTGTATTCTTCAATTCAGAAATTGTATTCTTCATTTCCTCCTGGCACTTATTGATAGTTTCCATGTCCTTTTTCATGCTGTTGTAGTTCTCAGTAAGTTCCTTGTAACTTCCCTGGGAGTTCTTTCTAATTTCCCTGGAGTTCTTTGTAATTCCCCTGGAGTTGTTTGTAATTTCCCTGGAGTTCTTTGTAGTTCTCCTGGAGTTGTTTACAGTTTTCTTTGATGTGGCTGAACTCACTGAGCTTTTCTATCATCATTCTTTTGAATTCCTTATCTGATATTCCAGGTGCCTCTGTTTCATTTTGTATTCTTTCTGGGGATTCTTCCTTTCCTTTTGGTGATGGACTGATTCTTTTTTCCCCCATTTTGGGTGTCTGTTCTTGCTTGCTCTTTATTTATTTATTTACTTTTGTTCTTTCCTTGGGTTAACCTGCCTTGCTTCCTTGCCTTAGTTGAGCCCCCTTCTGTGATAGGAGATTTGTGGAGTTCAGTGTTGCCGTCTCCCAGATTTTCTCCACTTGCTGTTCTTGGTGTGTCCTTTATTTGGGCTGTCTGGTTGTATTCTGGGCCTGTGGGCTTTTAGCAGAAACAAAAACAAAAACAAATAACAAACAAACAAACAAACAAAAACAAACCAAACCACACAAAAAAAAATGCAAAAGGAAAAAGAAATAAAAATGATAATAATAAGAAGATAGGGTTTAGATGGCTGTTCACCCTTAATAATCCCTGAGTGGTCCAGATGGAGCCTGGAACTGAGGGCTTTTAGCAGAGGAAAAAAAAAAAAAAAAGAAAGAAAGAAAGGAAAAAAGGGAGAAAGTCCCAAGAGAAAGAGAAATGAATATTAATAAAGAAAAGGTTTAAGTGTCTATTCACCCTTTATGGTCTCTGTTTGGTCCAGGTGGAGCCAGGACCAGTGGGTTTTATCAGGGAGAAAAGAAAGGAGAAAGAAAGAAAGTAAGAAGAAAAAAAAAAAAAAGGGAAGGTGGGGGGGAGAAAGTCACAAGACAAAGAGACATCAATATTAATAAAGAAAGGTTTTAGCTGTGTGTTCCCCCTTTATGATTTCTGATTGGTCCAGGTGGAGCCAGAACCTGTGGGCTTTACCAGGAAGGAAAAGAAAAGAGAAATTAAAAAAAGAAAAAAAGAGGAAGGAAGAAAATAATAAAGAAAGGGTTTAGAAAGGCTGGGGAAGGGAGGAATAGTTAGATTGAGGACTGGGAATGCGTTATATCCACAGAGTGAGTAGACTTTAATTCGAGAGTAGGGGAAGGGTCTTGGGTATTTAGGTGGATTGAGGTATGGTGGGGATTAAGAATATGTGAGAAGTATCTTTTGCAAAGGATATGTTGGGGATTAATAGTTCATATTGCTCTCAGTATAACTCAGGTGCTTGAGATTGGCAGCACTCCCTTTCCTGATGTTGCCTCTTTTTCTTGGTCAGGACTTTACAGTCTATAGTCTATATTCTAGCCGGTCTTGGCGCGTGGCAGGGCCTCTGATTGTCACAGTAGGGCTGATTCTGAGTGTCCGCCCTTAGGTAGGCTGGGCCTTCTGCAGCCTGGCTGGGTTTTAGGACTGACGGTGTTCTGGAGCTCGCAGGGTGCCCCCTCCCACTCCTGGCAGAGGTTCCTGTCTGTGATGAGCACCCAGCACTTCTGCAGGGCAGCCCACCACTTCGCTGGTCCTCGTGAGGACTGGCCCCACCCTTGCAGTTCCAGGAGGAGGCCGCCCATGTCCTTCAACACTGTCCAGGGTCCACCTACACTTTCCCGCCCTTCTGGGGCGGGCGCCACTCCTCCAAGCCAACCAGCTCTCTGAGAAGTTCTTTACGGGGCCTCTGTGATGAGCCCCTCCCAGGTGTGGTCCCTGCGGCCTTTGTCTCTGGCAATGGCGGATCAGTTGTCCCCCCTACTAGTTCCTGGCTTGCTGGTTCTCCCACTTGCCGTTTGGAGTTTCCACGGAGCCTGGGGGCCTGTGTGGTTGGGCAGGGCTGGGCCTCCCCCCCTCGCAGGGGCTTCTAGCTGCTGTTTCCCCAGTGGCCCAGCAGCACCTTTTTTGGCCCTCTCGCCGCCCTGCCGGTGCACTTCCCGCTCCCCTGCTCTGGCTTCCAGCAGAACTCTTCTCCTTCTCCTCCAGCCCCGCGCGGAGCCTCCTCTCCTTGTTGCTGGAGTGAGTCTCTCACACAGTCCCTCCCCTGCAACAGTTCAATTCCACGTTCCCTATGGTGTTTGCCCTCACTGCCCACACTTCACTGTTGAGACTTCCAGTCGCCAGGGAGCCCGGAGCTGGCCTCGGTCAAACGCACCCCTCTGGGCAGAGCCGCCACTGCCCAGAGCAGACCTCGGCCTGCCCGCCAGTCAGTCGGAACACCTCACCTACTGTCCTGCTGGCCTCCTCTGCCTCTGGGCTGTGCTCCCCTGTTTCCAGATGCTGCCCGTGCCAATTCCTAGGGTCCTGAAGATGTCTCACGCTCCCTATCTTGTCCTTTAGCTGCTTTGGGACTCGAGAATACCTTCAGCACTGCTCTCTACTCTGTGGCCATCTTCCCAGTCCTTATGGTGCTTTCTTATAATGATTTATTTGAATTCCATTTCTGATAGCTTACTTGTTTCTATTCCATTTCTCTGTCTAGTGATTCCTCCTTTTCTTTTGGTGATGGACTGTTTCTTTTTCTCCCCATTTTGGGTGTTTTCATTTCTTGAATTAATCTGCTTTGAATCCTTGCCTTTGTGCATGCCCTTCTGTGTTAGGAGATTTGTGGGGTTCAGTGTTGCAGTCTCCCAGATTTCCTCAACTTGTTACTCTTGGGGTGGTGCTCTTTATGTCATTAACGTGGGCTGTCTGGTTATATTTTGGATTTGTCGTATGTGCTGTTCCTTTCACTCCAGTTGGCTGATTGAGAGATACTCCTTCTATCCAGCCTCATACACTGTTTTTTGTTTTTGTTTTTTTTTAACTTTCATTTAAGTTTCTTTATTTTAATTATTAAGATGCAGCATATTTTTGCTCTCACTAAAAAAGAATGTGTTTCAGCCAAGGTAAAATATGCTTGATATTTTTTACAATCTTGGTTAGCCATTTGAAGATCTAGTTCTAAATTCACATAATTACGGCTCCTGGCTGGTGTGGTTCAGTGGACTGAGTGCTGGCCTAGGAACCAAGGGTCATGGTTTGGTTCCCAGTTGGGGTGCATGCCTGGATTGTAGGCCAGAGGCAACCACACATTGAGATCTCCTCCTTTCTCCTCTCTCTGAAAGATGAATAAATAAAATCTTTAAATTCACATGATTCCCGTACTCGGTCTTGAAATAACTGAAAAGGAGCTTCAGCAACATGCACATGTGTACCAAACAGAAGTATTTTATGGACTATGCCTGATAAGTAGAGTGATATTAATTTTCCAGCCTCATCTATCAAATATGCAAAGGTATCTGCTGAAATTCCCAAAGCCAGCTGGCTGTTCTTGCAAAATAATTGGAAGGTTTTACCTTTTCACATTGCTAACAATCCATTTATTTTAAACTCATGCTCTCCAAAATCATGAACATGAGTTTATTCTGAAAATGGACAGTGGAAATTTTTCCAGAGTTATGTGATTTTGAGGCTAAAAATTATGTAAGTGGACCACATATAAAAACTCACATATCTGCTTACTTGAAAAACTTGGAAATAGGATATTCTAAGCTTAGATACAACTCTTCTAAAAGTGATTTGTTTCATGGCTGGTGTGGTTCAGTGTTTTAAGCATGGGTTTATGCACCAAAAGATTCCCAGCCAGGACACATGTCTGGGTTGTCAGCCAGGTCCTCAGTTGGGGACGTGCAGATGTTTCTCTCCCTCTCTTTCTCCTTCCCTTCCCCTTTCTCTGAAAATAAATAAATAAAATCTTTCATACACTGTTTTTGAGCTGTTCCTAAAACAGAACTACCAGTCTAGGCAAAATAATCGCACCTTCAAAGATATTTTACTCCTTTATTCCCCCTTTGGACTGCATATGACCCTAACTAAGTATCCTCCATGGTAACCCCCATCCTTAATCACACCTTCAGCTGCAATTGAGCCAGTCTTAAAAAGGATGTAGATATTATAAGACTGCTATAAGGGGGGGGGGATTATTAAGTTGACTAAAGTATAGATTTTGAAGGGTGCAAAGGGATAGCAAAGATAGTGGGGATACAAGGGAGAAAGCCAACTTTAAGTCTTATACAGAAATGAGGTGGGGGGAAATCAGAATGCCTCAAGTGTGAGTGAACAGTATTAAGCCTATATATATAGTTGACTCATTTACCTCCCTGTCCACCCTCATGAGCACTGATTGGTCAAGGTGGAATGAGGACCAGTGTGTTTTCAGCAGAAGAAAGAATATGTAGCCCCTAGTAGAACACCCACAAAAAAAGTTTTAAGAGGCTCAGGAGGGGAGGAATACTTAGATTGAGGATTGGGAATAAATTGTAGCAGGAGACTAAGTAGACTTTAAAACAAGAGTAGGAAGAGAATCTTGGGTAGTTAAATGAATTGAGAGAAGAGGAGTAAAAATATGTGAGTTGGGATATACTATGATATAAACACTATTTACTTAAAATGCACTAATTGGGAGGGTTGGAAGTGACTTTTGAAAAGGATATGTTAGGGATGAATAGTTTATGTAACTCTCAGTGTAACTCAGTTGCATGAAATTAGCAGCAATCCATTTCCTGAGTCTGCCTCTTTTCCTTGATCAAGTCTCTGCAATCTGCAGTCAGGCTGCAGGGCCTTGGACCAGCAGGGCCTATTGCTGTTACAGTCATGGCTGGTTCTGAATGCTAAGCCTCCTGGTAGGCTGAGCCTCCAGTAGTCTAGTCAGGTTTCAGCAATGTTGGCATTTGGGGGCCGTCCCTTCCTGCACTGGTTCTGTGTGGAGAACTGCAGAGTGCTATTTGTGGTGTCAATGGCTACCCCTCCTCTGGTTCCTTGAAGAGGTTTCCACCTGCAACAGGTGCCTGGCTCTATGGGGGAGCCCACCACAAGCTGTCTGTGTGCTAGCTAGCCCTCCCCATCCAGCTTTTTGAGGAGGTTTTCACTGCCTGTGTCTGTGACAGGCTCCTGGCTCTATGGGGGAGTTTGCAGCAGACTGGTTGTGAGCTGGTGATGGTTAGCCCTCCCTCTCCAGCTCTCAGAGTAGGTTTTTGCTGCTTGCAATGAGCATGCTGGTTGTGCCAGTGGCAAGTTCCCCCATGTAAAGTTGCAGAGCTGCGGTTTCTGTGGGACCCTGTGTGACAGTGTGGGTGTGCAGGATTGGGCCTCCCTTCTCTGGGGCTCTGAGCTGCCCTTTCCCTGGGTAGTGCTGCAGCGCAGTTTTCAGTCCTCACACTGCCCAGGCTGGTGCGCTCCCTGCTCCCCTGCTCCTGGCAGGTCTCTTCTCCTCTACCTCTGGCCCTGGGAGGTGCTGCCTCTCTCTCAGCCTCCAGAGCGTGGCTCTCACAAATTCCATCACCTGTAGGAGTTCAATTCCTCAATCCCCAAGTATGTGCTCACTGTCCACACTTCACTGTTCAGATTTTTAGTCACTGGGGAGACTGAAGCTGTCCTCAGTCAGAGCTGCCCCTCTGAACAAAGTCAACCTCAGCCTGCTGGCCTGGCCAGTTCGGAACTGTCTCACCTGCTCTCCAGTAGATCTCTGCAGCCTCTGGGCTATGCACCTCTAAATCCAAATGCTTACCACTCCAACTTGCCGGGACTTGCAGATATCTTGTGCTCCCTACCCTATTCTCCTGCTGCTCTGGCACTTGAGAATGCCATCAGCATTGCCCTCTACTCTGTAGCCAGCCATCTTGTCTCCTATTGATTCAGTTTTTTAAAAGTATATGTTTCTAAGAATTTATCCACTTCATCCAGGATGTCCAATTTGTTAATATGTTGCTTTCCATAGCATTCTTTTACAATCATCTATATTTCTGTGATATCAGTGGTTACTTCTCCTTTATTCTAATTTTATTTTATTTAAAACATTATATTTATTTATTTTTGTTAATGTATTGTTATTTTACTACAATTGTTTTATTTTACCCCCACTGCTCTCCCCTGTCACAGCTCCCTGCCCACTCCCTGAGTCAATATCCGTTTTGTTGTCCATGTACATGGGACTTTCACATTAGCTCCTTCACAAAACCCTTCTCCTATGTTCCCCCCACTCTCCCTCCCTCCTCCCCTCTGGTCATCATAATTCTGCTCCCTTTCTTTCATGTCTCTGGCTTTGTTCTGTCTGTGTTTGTTTCGTTCATTAGTTTCTTATATTAAGTGAGATCATATGGTATTTGTATTTTGCTGCCTTGCTTATTTCACTAAGCATAATACGACCAGTTCTATTCATGCAATTGGAAATGATAGGTGTTCCTTCTTATTTTTTTCTGTTGCATAGTATTCCATTGTGTAAATGTACCACACTTTTTTCATCCATTCATCCATTGACTAGCACTTAGGTTGTTTCCAGCACTTGGCTATTGTAAATATTGCTGCTTTGAACATGGGGTTGCATAGATTCTTCTGAATTGGACTTTCAGGATTCTTCAGGTATAAGATAACAATGGAAATGCTGGGTCATAAGGCAGTTCTATTTTTAGTTTTTTGAGGATATTCCATATTCTTTTCCATAGTGGCTGCACCAGCGTGCATTCCCACCAGCAATGCACTAGGATTCCCTTTTCTCCACATCCTCATTAGCACTTATTTGTTGATTTATTAATGATAAATAGAAACTTCCTAGTTTGATGTAGTCCCATTTATTTATTTGTTCCTTTACTTCCCTTGCCTTGAGAGAAACATCAGTGAAAATATTGCTGCATGGGATATCTAAGATTTTACTGACTATGTTTTCCTCTAGGACTTTCATGGTGGCACAGCTTATGTTTAAGTCTTTTATCCATCTTGAGTTTATGCTTTAAAATATTTTATTTATTATTTCCAGAGAGAGATGGGAGAGAGACAGAGAAGGAGAGAAACATCAATGTATGGCTGCTTTTCACCTGCTTCCAGTCATGGACCTGGCCAGAGACCTGGCTTGCAACCTGGCTATGTGCCCTGGCTTGCAACCTGGTTATGTGCCCAGTTTGCAGGCTGGCACCTTATCCACTGTGCTACCAGCCAGGGGGTTTGAGTTTATTTTAGTGTATGGTGTAAGTTGGTCTAGTTTCTCTTCTTTTCTTTCTTTCTTTCTTTCTTTTTTTAATTTTTGTATGCCCCTGTCCAGTTCTCCAAACATAACTGGTTAAAGAGGCTATTTCCACTTCATTTCATGTTTCTTCTCTCTTGTTGAATATTAGTTGCACATAGTATCCTGGGTTAATTACTGGGCTCTCTGTTTTGTTTTATTAATCTATATGTCTGCTCTTATGCTAGTGGCAGGGTGTTCTGATTAAAATGGCTTTGTAATACACTTTGATATCTCATATTGTGATTCCTTTCATACTTAATTCTCAAAATTGCTATGGCTCTTTGGGGTATTTTTTCATTTCATATAAATTTTTAAAATTTTAACTTCATTGTTGTATTATATCCATCTCCTTTTTACTCCCCTCTGTCCACTTCCCCATCCACCCACTCCCCACCAAAGTCAATCCCACTTGTTGTCCGTGTGCATGGTTCTTCTATACTAGTTTCTTGAAAATTTTTAAGTAATAAATTTTTAAAGTGTTTTACCTAGGTCTGTAATATGTTGTTGGCATTTTAATAGGGATTTAATTGAATCTATAAGTGGTTTTAGGTAGTGTGGACATTTTAATCTTAATTCTTCCATCCATGAACATGGCATATGCTTCCATTTATTTGTATCTTCCTTAATTTCATTCTTCAGCATTCTGTAGGTTTCAAAGTACAGGGATTTTTAAATCTACTTTGTTAAGTATATTCCTAGGTACTTTATTTTTCTTGTTGCTATAGTAAATGGGATTTGTTTTCCAGTTTCTATTTCTGATGTTTCATTGTTGGTGTATAAAAATGCCTTCAATTTCTGGGTATTGATTTTGTATCCAGCTATTTTGCCAAATTCACTTATTAGTTTGAGTCATTTTTTGATGGAGTCTATGGGATTTTCTATGTACATTATCATGTCATCTGCAAATAATGACAGTTTTACTCCTCATTTTTAACTTGGATGCTTTGGTTCCTTTTTTCTTGTCTGATTGCTGTGGCTAGAAATTCCAAAACTATGTTGAATAGAAATGGAGAGAGTGGACACCCTTGTCTTGTTCCTAATCTTAAGGTGAAGGCTTTCTTTCAGTTTTTACCCACTGACTATGATGTTGGCTGCAGGTTTCTCGTATATGGCCTTTATTGCTTAAAGGTATGCTCCCTTCTTTTCCCACCTTGCTGACCATTTTTATCATAAATGATTGCTGTAGTTTATCAATTGATCATATAGATTTTTCTTTCATTTTTTGTATGTGGTGCATTACATTTATTGGTTTGAGAATATTATACCATCTTTG
Source organism: Noctilio leporinus (assembly GCA_004026585.1). Taxonomy (NCBI): domain Eukaryota; kingdom Metazoa; phylum Chordata; class Mammalia; order Chiroptera; family Noctilionidae; genus Noctilio; species Noctilio leporinus. Next base: position 68,859 of record PVIW01006904.1, on the reverse strand, counting down.
CATCTGTAGGATGAATCCCAGTTTAACATGATTTATGTGATCTTTTTAACATATTGCTGAATCCAGTGTGCCAATATTTGGTTGAGGGTTTTAGCATTTACATTCATCAGTGATAGAGGCCTGTAGTTTTCTCTCTTTGTTGTGTCTTGACATGGTTTAGGAATTAGAATAATACTGGCATTATAGAAAGAGTTTGAGAGTCTTTCCTCTCCTTGGATTTTTTTTGAATAGGTTGAGAAAGATAATGGTTAGTTCTTCCTTAAATGTTGGAATAAATTCATCTGTGTTGCCAACTAGTCCTGAGCTTTTGTGTTCCAGGAGGGTTTTTTGTAATAATAATAATAATTATTATTATTATTATTTTCAATTTCACTAGTTGTTATTGGTCAGTTCAGGCATTCTATTTCTTGTTGATTCAGCTTTGGAAGATATGCATTTCCAGAAATTTCTCCATTTTATTCAGGTCAAATTTTTGTCATATCACTGTTCATAGTAATTTCTTACTATTCTTTTTTTAAAGGATGTTATATATTATTTTTCAGAGAGAGAGGAAGGGATAGAGGCAGAAAGGGAGAGAGACATCAATGTATGGGTTGCCTTTCACCTGCCTCCAGCCACAGACCTGGCTGGAGACCTGGTTATGTTGCCCTGGCTAGGAATTGAACCAGTGACCTTTGAGTTTGAAAGCTGGTGCCTTATCCACTGTGCCATCAGCCAGGGCAATTTCTCACTTTTCTTTGTATTTCTGTGGTATAAATTGTGATTTCTCCTCTGGGTCCTCTGTTTTTTCTTGGGGAGTATGGTTAAAGGCTTGTCAATTATGTTCATTTTTTCAAAGAACCAGCTCCTGGATATTTTGGGTTCACAGGACAGCACCTGTCCACTGAGCCACCAGCCACCAGCCACCAGCCAGGGCTAGCTCCTAGATTTTTTTGTCCTTTGAATTGATCTTTTAGTTTCTATGTTTTTAATTCTGCTCTCACCTTCTTTTTTTAAAAAATTTTATTATTTTTAAATTTTATTATTTTTGAGAGGGGGGAAGGGAGGGAGGCAGAGAGGGAGAGAGAGACATCGATGTATGGTTGCCTTTCACCTGCCTCCAGCTACAGACCTGACCGGAGACCTGGCTTGCAACCTGTATGTCCTGGTGGGGAATTGAACCAGCAACCTTTGGGTTCACAGGCCAGTGCCAAATCCATTGTGCTGCCAGCCAGGGCTTGCTCTCTTCTTGATTATTTCCTTCCTTCTAATTGCTGTGGGCTTTGTTTGCTGTTGTTCTTCTAGCTCTTGTAGCTTTATGTTTAGGTTGTTCATTTGAGATTCTTTTTTCCTTTTTAGGTAAGCCTGTATTGTTCTGCACTTTCCTCTCAGGCCTGCCTTCACTGTGTCCTATAGGTTTTATGTGGGGGACCTCAACCAGCAGAGATCTCTCAGTGTCAATGATGAAATTATTACTTCCCAGGCACCTTGGGCTAGAGGACAGAAGGCTGGCCGATGTCTGCCTGAGACAAAGGCTCTGTCTGCCCCACTCAAACAAGGTTAAGGGAGCTTGTACCCACTACAGTTCATTACCACAGAAGAATATCCAAAAGGAAGGGAGTTCTTAAATTTAGATAGGGTGACACCAAGAACTCCAAGTGGTTAATACAATTTTAAGGAGGGTGAGATTACATGAGGGTGCAGGTTTTAACATTTACTGGATATGTGATAATTAAATCTAGGAAGTTTAGGTCACAGGCACAGACTTCAAAGGATGAAGTTAGAGAAAAATTAAATGACTTAAATGACATAGAGATGAAAAGAACAATTCAAAGGATCAATAAATTCAGAAGCTGGCTGTTTGAAAACTAAACAAATAAAAATGACAAGGGTAATCAAGAAAAAAAAGAGAGTGATCAAATAAATAAAATCAAGAATGAAAGAAATTACAACCAATATCACAAAAATACAAAGGATTGTCAGAAATTACTGCCAAAAAAAAAAAAAAAGACATGCCAAGAAATCTGACAATCTGGGTGAAATGGACAAATTTCTAGAAATGTATAACCTTCCAAAACTGAATCAAGAAAAAGCAGAAAGCCTGAATAGACCAATAACAGCTAGTGAATTAAAAGCAGTAATTTAAAAACTCCTGCACATGAAAGTCCAGACTGGATGGCTTCACTGGTAAATTTGACCAAATACTTAGGGAAGAGCTAACCCCTATCCTCCTCAAACTATAAAAAAATTCAAGAAGAAGGAAGACTCCCAAACTCTTTCTATGAGGCCAGTATTATCCTACTTCGAAAACCAGGTAAGATACAAAAAGAAAGATTATCCCCGGTGAGCACACATGTTCAAATCCTAAGCAGAATGTTAGCAAACCAGATCCAGCAATACATTGAAAAGGTCATATACCATGTTGAACTAGGATTTATTCCAGGGATACAAAGATAGTACAGATTTGCAAATCAATAAACGAATACATCACATAAAGAAAATGAAAGACAAAAATCACATGATTATATTAATAGATGCTGAAAAAGCATTTGATAAAGTACAACACCCATTTATGATTAAAACACTCAGAAAGTGGGAGTACAGAGAGCATAACTCAACACAATAAAGGCCATATATGAGAAACCGATAGCTAAGATCATACTTAATGGGCAAAAACTAAAAGCCTTCTCCTTAAGATCGGGAACAGGACAAGTGTGTCTGCTTTCAAACACTTCCATTTGGCATAGCATTGGAATTGCTACCCATAGTGATCAGACAAGAAAAATAAATAAAATCATCAAAATTGTAAAGGAAGAAGTAAAACTGTCATTGTTTGCAAATGGCATGATAGTGTATACAGAAAACCCTATAGGCTCAACTAAAAAACTACTTGACCTAATAAGTGAATTTGGCAAAAACAGTAGGATACAAAGTCAATGTTCAAATATTAAAGACATTTTTATACACCAACAATTAAATATCAGAGCAAAAACTAGGGGAAAAACCCCATTTACTATAGCAACAAGAAAATAAAGTACCTAGGAATAAACTTAACCAAGGAGATGTAAGACCTATACTCTAAAACTACAGAACAGTGAAGAAAGAAATTAAGGAAGGCACATATAAATGGAAACATTTACCCTATTTATGGATTGGAAGAATTAACATCATTAAAACCTCCATAGTACCCAAAGCAATTTATAGATTCAATGCAATCCCTACTAAATTACCAGTGACCTATTTTACAAATCTTGAATATTTCAAAAATTTATATGAAACATAAATGATACCAAAACATCTCAGCAATTTTGAGAAAGAAGAACAAAGTAGGAGGGAATCACAATACCTGATTTCAAACTATATTATGGGGCTACTTCAATCAAAAGTTTGGTATTGGCATAAGAAAAACACATAGATAAATGGAATATAACAGAGAGCCCAGGTTTCTATGGTTAATTAATATTTGACAAAGGAGGCAAAAGCATAAAATGGAGCAAAAATAGCCTCTTCAATAAATGGTGTTGGGAGATCTGGACATTCACATGAAAAAAAAAAAAAAAAGAAACTAGATCACCAATTGACACCATACACCAGAATAAATTCAAAATAGATAAAAGACTTAAATGTGACACCATAAAAGTCATACAGAAAAAGGCAGTAAAATTTTAGATATCACATACAGCAATATTTTCACTGATATCTTACAGGGCAAGGGAGATAAAGGAAAAAATAAATAAGTAGGACTGTATCAAACTAAAAAGTTTCTGCTCATTTAAAGAAAATATCAGTGAAATTAAAAGGAAACCAATCATATGGGAAAACATATTTGGTAAAACCTTGGACAGGGGTTTGAATCCAAATACATAAATAACTTACACCAAGAAGACAGACAACCCAATTAAAACCAATTCTCAACACCAAGGAAAGAGACAACCCAATTAAAAAGTAGCAAAAGACTGGGTAGATGCTTCTCTGAGGACATATAAGGTCTGTCTCAAAAGCATTGGCTGTGCAAACTGTTTTAATTATATTGATATTGGCTCAATACTTTCAGGACAGTCCTTTAACAAAGGCCTAATCAACATATGAAAAAATGCTCAATATCACTAGCTATCAGGGAGATGCAATTAAAACCATAATGAGTTATCTCCTCACCCTGGTCTGACTGACCATAATTTACAAATCAACAAACAAGTGCTGGTGAGGATGTGGCGAAAAGGGAACATAGTGCATTGTTGGTGGGAATGCTGAGTGGTGCAGCCACTGTGGAAAACTAAAAGTGGAATTGCCTTTTGAGTCATCGACTTCACTGCTGGGATTATACTGTAAAAATCCTGAAACACGAATTGAAAAGAATCTATGCTCCAGCAACCACGTTCATAGCAGTGTTATTTACATTAGCCAAGTGCTGGAAATGACCTAAGTGCCCATCAGTAAATGAGTGGATCCAAAACCTGTGGTACCTTTACACAATGGAATACTATGTGGCAGAAAGAAAAGAAGGAACTTCTACCCTTAATGACACCATGGATAGAAATGGAGAGTTTTATACTAAGTCAAAGTCAGGTGGTGAAAGACAAATACCATATGATCTCATCTATAAGTGGTACCTAATGAACAAAACAAATGAACCAAAATAGAACCAGAGACATGGAAATAAGGAACAAACTGACAGTGACCAGAGAGGCAGGGTGAAGGGGATAAAGATGGAAAGAAAGGAAAAGTTCTAGTCAACGTAAACATAAGAATCTGTGGACATGGATAACAGGGTGGGGATTGACTGTAGGAGTGAGGCGTAGGGCAGGGTTGGGAACATCAATTTGACAAATATTGGGACAACTGTAATTGAACAATAAAATTAAAAAAAAAAAAACAAACCAACTAGCAAGCACTAAAAGTTGTTAGAAGGTAAGAAGGAATGCATATACTGATATGATCAAAATAGAACAGTACGCAACCGCTAAAGTGTCACAAAGTTGTTTGTATAGTGTTCTAACACTTAATTTGTAAGTAAGTTTTTTTTCATTTTTAAATATCTTTATTGTATTTTTCCTATTACAATTTATTCCTTTTACACCCACCTCCCTCAGCAATCACTACCCTGTTGTTCATATCCATGAGTCCTTTTTCCTTTCGATTTCATCCCTCAACCCACTAAACCACATCCCCTTCAGGTGTCATACTGCTCTCCACCTATGATTCTAACGTTTATTTTATTTTAATTATTTTTTAAATTTTATTGTTGTTGTATTACATCCATCCCCTTTTTGCTTCCCTCTGTCCCCCTCCCCACCCACCCATTCCCCCCAAAGACAATCCCACCTGTTGTCCATGTCCATGGTTCCTTTATACTAGGTTCTTGTCTAAGCTGCTCCCCTTCCTTGCTAATATTTATTTTTAAAATACTGTATATATCATGGTATTTATCAATAAACACTGGCAAAAATGCTCTCAGGGAAGAAAACTTTTCACTGAATAATCTAATCAAAGAACATATGTTTTTTAAAAATTTTTAACAGGGGAAAATCAAAGTTTAATACATGCACATAGGGAACTGACAGGCATAACAATTGGAAGCCTTATACTTTACTAGAATACTTAAACTTAATTTTTTCCCCTGAGGCTTTTCTTCAATAAGTACTAAGAATGTAGGAAAGTAGCTCATGAATGTCCTTTATTGTAGATAATTATTGCATTAAGTCTATTGCATCAACCCAAGGGGGTTAAATTAGCTATTTTAAGGCAAATGTAGTAGATTTCTGTTTTGTAGGCTCTGATGCTCAGAGGAAAGAAAGAGCTTTGGCTGCATAACATAGTCATACATGTATTATAAAACTAATAAAAACCTGAAGATATGGTTCTGTAATATGTGGTTATCTAGAAAAAAGAGGATAAGACCTATTTAGCTTTAAACTAACTCTTAACCCTGGCTGGTAGCAAGTGGATAAGGCGCCGGCCTGTGAACCCAAAGGTTGCTGGTTCGATTCCCCAGGCAGGGCACATAATCAGGTGCCCTGCCTGATTGCAAGCCAGGTCTCCAGCCAGGTCTATGGCTTGAGGCAGGTGAAAGGCAACCATACATTGAAAAAATTAATTAATTAACTCTTATGTTTTACATGTGTTTATGCACACACTTTTTTAAGCATTCAAAATGTTAGGAGGAGAGCAGTTACTTTGCAACTTTTCTTTAAGCTGACAGTTGCTGACTAAAACACAAATAAGAAAATAAAGCAATGAAGCAAGAAATTCCAGAATGAAAATATCTACAAGCTACTTAAGAATATGAATTCAGGGTAGAGTGACCATAACAAAAGGCCGTTATGGACAAAAAAAGGTCACACATTAAACCTGAGAAGCTCATGGGAAGCCTGCATTACTTACCTTATGGACCCAGAGACCTAAAATTACTACACACTATGATCTGAAATTAAAACTTTCTACCTAAAAGCAGGTCATAGAGGGCAGACATGTCCTAGGCTAGAATCTTTCCTGATAAAAGTCACTCTTTACCTTAACTAAGCCTGTCTATTATCTTTTTTGCATCTAGGATAACACACCTTTAGAATGTCAAAGTTCCTTTTTCCAGGCCCCACAAAGCACAAGCACCTGCACCAGCACTGGTGCAGACACAACAAATTCCCTGTTATTGTTATCATGTTAATTGCCGACTCTTATCTATCCTGTATCGAACTCAGGAAAAGAAATATATATTTATCATTTCACTTTTTATCCAATACCAGAGGTTTCCATTCTTTGCTTTCTAACATCTCCCTAATCTATCATTAGTGAATTTCATGTAACCCACTTATGTCCACTCTTTTGATTATGTATAAACAAAGATGTAAAATTGCCACTTTCTAGAGCATTTTCTCAACCCAATAAGGATTTGCTTCCTGACAAATGTTGCCAGTTTTGCTCAAATAAACTCATAAAAATTCTTACAGCTCTTGACATTTAAAAATTTTTTAAATTTTATTGTTGTCTAATTACATTGAATTCCCTTTTTCCCTTCCTCTCCCCACTTCCCCACACACCCACTTCCCCCAAAGTCAATCCTGCTTGTTGTCCATGTCCATGGTTCTTCCATACTAGTTCCTTGACTAAACAGCTCCTCTTCTTTGCCTCCGCCTCTACCCTCCCACCTACCCCCCTCTCCTATTTTCACTGGAGATCTATTTCTTGTATTCATGTATCTAGTCTGTTTTGCTTGTTTGTTTTGTTCATTATTGTCTTGAAATGGGTGAGATCATAATGGTATTTGTCTTTCACTGACTGGCTTATTTCATTAAGCATAATACTTCCTGGTTCCATCCATGTTGTTGCAAAGCTGAGGAGTTCCTTCTTTCTTTCTGCTGTATAGTATTCCATTGTGTAAATGTAACAAAGTTTTTGGATCAAATCATCCACAGATGGGCACTTAAGCTGTTTCCAGCACTTGGCTATTGTAAATAGTGCTGCTATGGACATAGGTGTACATAGGTTCTTATGAATTGGTGTTACAGGATTCTTCAGGCATAATCCTAGTAGTGGAATTGCTGGATCAAAACGCAATTCCGTTTTTAGTTTTTTAAGGAGACTCCATACTGTTTTCCACAGTGGCTGCACCAGACTGTATTCCCACCAACAGTACACCAGGGTTCTCTCTTCCCCACATCCTAGCGAACATTTGTTTGTTGATTTGTTGATGATTGCCATTCTGACAGGTGTGAGGTGGTTTCTTATTGTGGTTTTAATTTGCATCTCTCTGATGGCTAGTGATATTGAGCATTCTCTCATATGCCTTTGGGCCATTTGTATGTCTCTTCAGGTCTTTTGCCCATTTGTTAATTGAGCTGTCTGTCTCCCTGGTGTTGAGTCACATTAGTTTTTATATATTTTGGAGATAACACCCTTGTCTGAGATATCATTGGCAAATATTTTCCCATACAGTTGGTTCCCTTTGAATTTTGCTGGTGTTTTTTTTAGCTGAACAGAAACTTTTCAATTTGATATAGTCTCATTTGTATTTTTGTTCTTTTATTTCCTTTGCCCTTGGGGAAGTATCGGTAAACACATTTCTGCATAGGATATATAAACTTTTTCTCCAGGACCTTTATGGTGGCATTGCTTATGTTTAAGGCCTTTATCCATCTTGAGTTTATTCTGGTGTGTGGTGTAAGTTAGTGGTCTAGTGTAATTTTTTGCATGTTGCTGTCCAGTTCTCCCAACACCACTTGTTAAAGAGACTCTTTTTACTTCATTTTATGTTCCTTTCACCTTTGTGGAATATTAATTGACCATAAGTCCTGGGTTTACTTCTGGGCTCTCTATTGTTTCATTTATCTATATGTCTATTCTTATGCCAGTACCAGATAGTTTTGATGATAGTAGCCTTGTAGTATAGTTTGATGTCTGATATTGTGATTCCTCCTACCTTGGATTGCTGTGGCTATTCGTAGGTGTTTTTGGCTCCATATAAATTTTTGAAGTATTTTTTCTATTTCTGTGAAGTTTGTCATTGGTATTTTAGTTGGGATTGCATTGAATCTGTATATTGTTTTGGGTAGTATGGACACTAAAGATGTTAATTCTTCCCATCCATGAACCTGGTATATGATTCCATTTATTTGTATCTTCCTTAATTTCTTTCTTCAATGTTCTGTAGTTTTCTGAGTACAGGTCTTTTACCTCCTTGGTTAAGTTTATTCCTAGGTACTTTATTTTTCTTGTTGCTATGGTAAATGGGATTTGTTTTCTCACTTCTCTTTCTGATGTTTCATTATTGGTATACCAAAATGCTTTTGATTTCTGGACATTGACTTTATATCCAGCTATTCTGCTAAATTTGCTTATTAGGTTAAGTAAGGTTTTGGTGGAGCCTATCATGCTTTGTATGTACACTATGATATCATCAGCAAATAATGACAGTTTGACTTCTTTCCAATTTGGATACCTTTGATTCCTCTTTCTTCTCTGATGGCTATGGCTGGAACTCCCAAGACAATGTTGAACAAAAGTGAAGAAAGTGAACAAACTTGTCTCATTCCTGATCTTAGGGGGAAAGCTTTTAGTTTTGCCCATTGCATATATGAGTTCCTCATATATGGCCTTTATAATGTTGAGGTATGCTCCCTCTAGTCCCATTTTGCTGAAGGTTTTCATAATAAATGGTTGCTGTACTTTATCAAATGTTTCCTCAGCATCTATTGATATGATGATATGGTTTTTATCTTTCATTTTGTTGATGTGGGAATGTTTTACCATCCTTGCATTCCTGGAATGAAACCCACCTGATCATGGTGTATGATGTTTGTAATGTACTGCTGAATCTGGTGGGCCAATATTTTGTTGAGAATCTTAGCATCTATGTTCATCAGAGATATTGGCCTATAATTTTCTTTGTTAGTTGTGTCTTGACCTGGTTTTGGGATTAGAATAATATTGGCCTCATAGGAAGAGTTTGGGAGTCTTTTTCTCTTCCTGTATTTTTTGGTATAGGTTGAGAAGGATAGGAGTTAGTTCTTTAAATGTTTGGTAAAATTCACCTGTGAATCCATCTGATCTGGGGCTCTTGTGCTTTGGGAGATTTTGGATTACTTCTTCAATTTCACTAGTTGTTATTGGCCTATTCAGGCTTTCTGCTTCTTCTGGATTCAGTTTTGGTAGATTATACATTTCCAGAAATGTGTCCATTTCATCCAGGTTGTCATATTTTTTGTCATATAGTTGTTTGTAGTAATTTCTTACAATCTTTTATATTTCTGAAGTATCAGTTGTGATTTCTCCTCTGTCAGTTCTGATTCTGTTTATTTGGGTCCTCTCTCTCTTTTTCTTGATGGGTCTGGTTAAAGACTTGTTAATTTTGTTAATTTTTTCAAATAACCAGCTCCTAGACTTGTTGATTCTTCAAATTATAATTTGAGTCTCTAAGTTATTTAGTTCTACTCTAATCTTGATGATTTCCTCCCTTCTACTTGGTCTGGACTTTGTTTTTTGTTGCTCCTCTAGTTCTTGCAGCTTTATGGTTAGGTTGTTTGTATAAACTTCTTGTGATCCTTTTAGGTAGCCATGTATTGCTACAAATTTCCCTCTGAGGACTGCCTTTGCTGTATCCCATAGGTTTTGGGCTGTTCTGCATTCATTGTCTTTTGTTTCCAGAAACCTTTTTATTTCATCTTTGATCTCATTGTTAACCCATTCATTACTTCAATGCATGTTATTCAGTCTCCATGAGTTAGAGTGTGTTTGTTTTTTTCCCCTTGAGATTGGTTTCTAGTTTCAAGTCATTTTGATCTCAGAAGATGCTTGGTATGATTTCAATTTTCCTGTATTTGTGGAGGCTTGTCTTGTGACCTACCATGTGGTCTGTATTAAGAGAACGTTCCAAATGCATTTGAAAACAGTGTGTATTTTGCTTCTTTGGGGTAAAAGTTTCTGTATATATCAGTTATATCCATTTCCTCTAAGTGTTGTTCAATGCCCCAACACCCTTAGTGATTTTTTGTTTGGAAGATCTGTCCATTGTTGATAGTGTAGTATTAAAATCCCCTACTATTAGTGTGTTGCTGTCATTATCCTTCTTGAAGTCCTCCAAGATTTTCCTTATATATTTTGGAGCTCCTACATTGGGTGTGTATATGTTTACTAGTTATTTCTTCTTGATGGATTGTTCCCTTAAGTATTGTGAAATGTCCTTCTTTATCTCTTTTAATGGCCTTTATAATTAAACCTATTTTGTCTGAAATAAATATTGCTATTCCAGCCTTTTTTTCATGTCCATTTGTTTGATATATAATTTCCCATCCCTTCAGTTTCAATCTGTGTCGATATTTTGTTTTGAGGTGGGTCTCTTGCAGGTACCATATATGTGGGTCATGTTTTCTTATCCATTTTGCTACCCTATGTTTTATGATTGGTGCATTTATTTCATTTACATTTAAGGTTATTATTGATTCTTGTTAACTGCCATTTTCCCACTTTGTTCCTCTTTAGCTTTCTTCTTCTTCTTCTTCTTCTTCTTCTTCTTCTTCTTCTTCTTCTTCTTCTTCTTCTTCTTCTTCCTCCTCCTCCTCTTCCTCCTCCTCTTCCTCTTCTTCCTCCTCCTCCTCCTCTTCCTCTTCCTCTTCCTCTTCTAAACCAAACCCTTTAGCATTTCTTGCAATACTGGTTTGGTAGAGATGTATTCTTTTAGTCTTCTTATGTCTTGGGAACTCGTTATTTTTCCTTTCATTTTGAATGAGAGTCTTGCTGGGTAGAGTATTCTTGGTTGCAGGGCTTTGTTTGCCATTACTTGCAATGTTTTTGCCATTCCCTTCTGGCTTGTATTGTTTCTGTTGAATAATCATTTGATAACATATTAGAGCTCCCTTATTTGGTGTTTCTCTCTTGATGCACTTTTATGATTCTCTCTTTATCTTTGAAATTTGCCATTTTAATTATAATGTGTCTTGGGGTAGGTTCTTTTGGGTTCATCTTCATTGGGATCCTCTGTTCTTCCTGAACTTGACTAATGTTTTCACTCATGTTAGGGAAATTTTCTATGATTTCTTTTTTGAACAGGTTTTCCATTCCTTGTTTCTCTTCTGGTATCCTTATGATACGGTTATTATTGAATTTCCTATCATCCCGCAGCTCTCTTAAAGCCTCTTCATTCTCTTTCAGCCTTTTTTCATTCTGTTGCGCTGTCTTGGAATATTTTTCTACGTTGTCCTCCAGCTCACTTCTGCTTCCTCTAGCCAATGTTGATTCCTTCTACTGTATTCTTCAATTCAGAAATTGTATTCTTCATTTCCTCCTGGCTCTTGATAGTTTCTACATCCTTTTTAATACTGGTGTAGCTCTCAGTAAATTACTTGCAGCTTCCCTAGAGTTTTTTGTAGTTATCCTCGAGTTGTTTATAGTTTTTTTTGAGCTGGCTGACCTCGTTGAGCTTCTCTATCATCATTCTTTTGAATTCCATATCTGATAGTTTGTTTGCCTCTGTTTCATTTAGTGATCTTTCTGGGGATTCCTCCTTTCCTTTTGGTGATAGAGTGATTCATTTTTTCCCCATTTTGGGTGTCTGTTATTGCTTGGTTTTGGCTTGGATTAATCTGCTTTTATTCCTTGCCTTCGTGGAGCACCCTTCTTTGTTAGATTTGTGGGGTTCAGTGTTGCAATCTCCTATATTTCCTCAACTTGCTGCTCTTGAGGTGGTCTTTACGTCATTGACTTGGGCTGTTGGGTTGTATTTTGGATTTGTTGTATGTGTTGCTCCTTTCACTCCAGTTGGCTGATTGAGAGACACTCCTCTCCCACCTCACACACTATTTTTGAGTTGCTCCTAAAACGGAACCATCAGTCCAGGCAAAATAACCACATCTTCAGAGATATCTTTCTCCTTTAATTCTCCTTTTGACTGCCTATGAATGTAACTCTATACCCATACCCTCCAACCCCCACTTTTAATCACACCCTTAGCTTCAACTGAGCCAGTCTTAATAGGTAGATATGATAAGACTGTTATATGAGGGGAAAAATGATTGAGTATAGATAATTTTGAAGGGTGCAAAGGAGTAGCAAAGATAGCAGCGCTATGAGAGAGAAAGCCAACTTATCTCTTCTATAGAAATGGGGAGGGGGAAAATTGGAATATCTCAAGTGTGAGTAAACAGTGAAAGCCTATATATATATATATATATATATATATATATATATGCCACATCTCCCTCCCTGTCCATCCTTAATGAGCCCTGATTGATCCAGGTGGAGCTAGGACCTGTGTACTTTTAGCAGAAAAAAATGAATGTGTAGTCCCTAATAGCGCATCCAACAAAAAAAAGAAAAAGAAGAAAAAGAAAGAAAAAGAGTTTACGCAGCTGAGGAGGAAAGGAATACTTAAGAGGAGTGGGAATGAGTTGTAGCAGGTGAGTAGACTTTAAAACAAGAGTAGGAGGAAGGCCTTGGATAATTAGGTGGATTGAGATAAGGGAGAAGTAAAAGTATGGGAACTGGGATACACTATGATATAAACAGTATTTACTGAGAATGCACTAATTGTGCGGGTTGAAAGTAACTTTTGGAAAGGGTATGTTAGGGATTAATAGTTCATGCAGCCCTAGGTGTAACTCAGGTGCTTGAGATTAGCAGCAACCCACTTCCTGAGGCTGCCTTTTTCTTGATCAAGTCTCTGCAGCCTACAGTCTAGCTGTGTGGTCTTGGAGTGGCAGGGCCTATGGCTGTCAACAGTCAGGGCTGATTCTGAGTGCCAGCCCCCAGGTAAGCTGAGTCTTCAGTAGCCTACCCGGGTTTCTGTGCTGCTGGTATTTTAGGGCCCTCCCTTCTCTCACTGGTTCTGTGTGAAGAACTGCAGGATACTTAATGTGATGTCAATGGCTGCTCCTCCCCCTCCAGTTCCTCGAGGAGGTTTCTGCCTTTGATGGGCACCTGGCTCCAACAGCGGGTGGCCTGCAACTTCATTTGCTCCTGTGATGGCTAGCCCTCCCTTTGCAGCTCTTGGAGGTGAGAGCCACTTTCACATAGAGTGCCTGGCTTCCCAGGGTCCCCGCAGGTCATTTGCTGGAGATGGCCTGCCCTCCACATAGTCCAGCTCTTTGAGGAGGTTTTCACTGCCACCTCTGCAATATGCTCCTGGGTCCCCAGTGAGTATGCAGGGCAGTCTGTGGGCAAAGGCCAGCCCTCCACTTATTCTGGGTCTTTGAGGAGGTTTTCAATGCTGCCCCAGTAATAATGCACCTGGCTCCCCAGGGGGCCCACAGCACAGTCTGCCAGCAAAGGCTACCTCTCCCCCTCCAGCTCTTCAAAGGATGTTTTTGTCACCTGCAATGGACACACTAGTTGCACCAGCAGCAAGTTCCTGGCACACAGTTTTGAATTTTCATGGGAGCCTGTGTACCGGTGTGGGTGTGCAGGGTTGGGCCTCCCTTCTCCCTGGGGCTCAGAGCTGCCCCTCTCCCCGGATGGTGCAGTGGCACAATTTTCCACCCTCTTTCAGCTCAGTCTGGTGCACTTCCCTGCTCCCCTCACTCATGCTCCCCACAGCTCTCTCCTCCTCTGCCTCTGGCCCCATGAGGAGCTTCCTCTCTCTCAGCCTCTGAAGCAGCTCTCACACAGTTCCTCCCCTGCAGGAGTTCAATTCCTCATTCCCTCTGGAGTTTGCACTCACTGTCCACACTTTGCTGCTCAGGTTTCTATTCATTGGGTAGCCCGAAGCTGTCTCCAGTTAGAGTTGCCCTTCTGGGCAGAGCGGCCATCAGCCCACTGGCTGGCGGGTTCCAAACTGTCTCATCTGCTCTCCTGTAGGTCTCTGAAACCTCTGGGCTGTGGATCCCTGAGTCCAGATGCTTACCACTCCAATTTGTAGGGACCTGCAACATCTCATGCTCCCTACCCTATCCTCCAGCTGTTCTGGCACTCGAGAACACCTTCAGCACTGCCCTCTACTCTGTTGCCATCTTTCTCCAACATTTCTTAAGTTGATATTGTTCTTCTTGAACATTCTAATATTAACAAATAAAAAACCTCTTTAGTAAATCTTATTCTCATTGATAGAGCTGAAAACTATGGGGAACATTTGGGGAGAGGAAACTCTTAGGCATAAGACCTGATTTCTGGGAATCCCAGTATTGTTTCTACAAACCTCATTAAATCTGTTGCCTCCTCAGTAACTGCTGTTGAGAGTAACCACCTGTGTCCTTCAAAGATGTCTTAATCTGTTGATCAGGCTATGTCCTTCACAGATATCACAGTCTGCCCATGAGAACCTGGTAACTCCCCTCTTATAGTAAGCCTCTTGTTTCTCAGAGCAAACTCCCCCAAAGTCATCAATAGTCTCTTCAAGCCCCCGCCCCCAGCTTCTTTAAAAACCCCTGCATTTTTGTTAGCTGCTGAAAGCCAGCCCACTAGTGCAGCTGGCCAAATAAATCTTTTAAACTCATTGCCTATTCCCTTGTCCTTTCTCCTTTCACTCTTGCCGAACCTAACAGAAACAAAATGAGATGAGAACCAGTAAAATTCAACAAACACTTTATTATTTCTATGCCTTTTATTCTGTGCTATTGTACAGAGAACTTTAAAATAACTATGACCTTATAGTGAACATTTCTGTGTGAGTAAATAAAACCTCAATAATATTCTTTGTGGTCAAATTAGAATTAAAACAAAATTATATGTCATTACAAACAATTATCCTTCTGGTGGCTGGAAAAGTGAATCAAAGACATGGAAGGTAAATGTTGATGAGGAAAGGCTATGCTTGGAGAAAGCTGGGTCTTTTTAATCACCTTTACTACTTTTTTACTTCATCACCATTCTCTTTTCTGAGCTTGAACACAGGAATCTGTTGACCATCCTTGAGCTTTAGGAAGACTTCCTGAAGATGCCACCTGATAGAAACCAAAAATAATCCAGAAAACAGTGGAAAATAACATTATCAAAAAGGAAAAAAAGCTCTGGCCAGGGTACTCAGTTGGTTAAAGCATCATCCTAATATGCCATGGTCTCAAGTTGGATCCCTGATCAGGGTACATATAAGAATCAATCAATGAATGCATAAATAAGTGGAACAGCAAATCAATGTTTGTCTCTAAAATTAATAAAGTAAAAAAGTAGTTGTTTGAAATACTGTCTAAAAAATTATTTTTAAGATTATTTTTAGAAAGATTTTATTAATTCATTTTAGAGGGGAGAGAAGGGAGGGAGGAAGAAAGGGAGAGAAACATCAATGTATGGTTGTCTTTCATTTGCCTCCAGCTGGGGACCTAGCTGGAGACCGAGCTTACAACCTGGGTATGGGACTGAGAATCAAACCAGCAACACTTGGGTTCACATGCTGGTGTTCAATCCACTAAGCCACACAAATCAGGGCACTGTCTTAAAAATTTTAAACACTATATTATGATATAACTAGGTTAACATTTTATTATAGGCTCGCAATATTTAACCAGCATCTTTGTTAAGACAAGTTGAATAGTGAATGATTGATTGATGAGTGAATTGAAAGACATCAAGAAAAAGAGTAAGTACCTTATTTCCCATTTCCTCATTCATTCTGACCTTCAGTTAGTGGAAGCCAACTCCTCTACTAATCCCAGGCTTTGGAGTCAGTGAGACTAGGGGGATGCAGGCGAGGTCTGCCTAAGGCACAGGTGGCAAACCCAAGGTCTTGGGGATGAATCCGGCCCTGTTTTATCCAGCCCAGCACCTTGCTTCTACCCAGCTCACTTAACTGTTAAAGAGTAGTTACATTTATACAGTCCTAAAGTTACATTCAGCCCTTTGAAGGCAACCATGAGGCTGATGTGGCCCTCGGTGAAAATGAGTTTGACACCCCTGGCCCTATGGACTGCCTGTGGCTTTTGTCCTGAGGAATTAAAACACATCCTGGCTAAATAGCCATCAGCTCTGAGAGAAGATTGGCTAGATGTTGAGGAAGTGTAGTTATTGGCAGCCAGACAAGAAAAACAAATTAATGGGGTGGAAAGCTTATATAAAGAATGTGTTGAATAATGTTGGAACAGGAACCTATGTTTTTATTTGTAATGATTGAGGCAGTAGTTTTCTTATTTATTTTTTAAGATTTTATTTATTATTTCCAGAGAGAGAAGAAGGGACAGAGGGAGAAAAACATCAATGCCTTTCACCTGCTTCCAGCTATGGACCTAGATGGAGACCTGGCTTGCAACCTGGTTATGTGCCCTGGCTGAGGGAAGCGAACCAGCAACCTTTGGGTTCACGGCTGGCACCTTATCCACTGTGTTACCAGCCAGAGCAAGGCAGTAGTTTTAGAAACTTACTCAGGTAATGTAGGTCTTTGATAATGACTTACACTACATGCATAAAGTTCTTGATATTCAGTAGAATAAGGAGTGGATCACATTGGATAAAATGCCTGGACTAAGCTAAGAGCCAAAAGCACTAGCTTGCTGCCCAAGCTGTGAAACTTTCCAAATTTTGAAAAAGTAATTCTTATTACCACAATTATGTAACTACAAATGAAAATGGGAATCAGGATGTTTCCATCAGAAGGTTCTTCTCCTATTCCTCCATACCCACCCATTTTCCCATAATACCTTTTAAATGGGGCATCTCTGGATGAGGTGACATAGAGATGGCCCGCTGACCTGGATCCAGACACAGGAATCTTCAACTGGGGATATAAAATGAGAGAGATGTTGCTGTCCTCTTAAGAGATGACAAAACAATACTTTCTAGAGCTAACCCTATAAAAACTAGTGATTATCTACCTGGAAAATTCACCTGGGTTTCTATTTGATTTCCTTCAAATGTTCTGCCTCTCTTTGGATGGTTTGGTGAGGTCAAGGGCAGCCCTCTTGTTTGGCAAGGAGACCAAATATGCCAAACTTAATGATCTAAGAACTTCCAATAGTTATTATTTTTAAAAATTCAGTTGAAAAAGAACTGATACATGCAGAAACATGGATAAATATCAAGAACATGCTGAGTGAAAGAGCTTTACCTGACAGTTTGTAATGCATGATTCCATGTTCTAGAGCAGGCTAACGTACACAATCAGAAAAAAATATCAGAAAAGTGATTGCCTCTGCTGGGGCTGTGGGATGTGAGAAGAGACCAACTGGGTACAGTATGAGCAAACTGTAGGATAATGGGAACCACCTACATCTAGATAGGAGCTTGAAGTGTACTTGTTAAAATTCATCAAATAGTACACTTAAATTTGTACCTTTCGCCCTGGCTGGTAGCACAGTGGATAAGGTGCCAGCCTGCGAAAGCAAAGGTCGCTGGTTCGATTCCCCAGCCAGGGCACATAATCAGGTTGCAAGCCAGGTTTCCAGCCAGGTCTGTGGCCGGAGGCAGGTGAAAGGCAACCATACATTGATTCTTCTCTCCCTCTCTGCCTCTTTCCCTTCCCCTCTCTCTGGAAATAATAAATAAAATCTTTTAAAAAAAAATTTGTACCTTTCACAGAATGTAAAAAAAGGAGTTATAAACAAATTTAAACTCTAGTTAATGATATATATGCTTATATATTTAAAGGTAAAGTATATGAATATTTGGAAATAATAAAGTATTCATAGAAAATAAGAAATATGGCTAAATGAATAGGTTTGGGGTAAAAGCAAATAGAGCAAAATACTAATTGTAGGATCCAGGTAGCTATTTTATCGGTTCTATAGGATATATTCTTTTATTTTTTTTCTGTATGTTTAAAACTTTTCATAATAAAGTAGAATAAAAGACAAAAAAAAAAAAAAAAAAAAAAATGTCAGCTGTTCAAAAGGGGAAACTATTACCAGCAAATTGGTACACACTTTGACCTGGACCATAAAGAACAGGCCTTAAGGAAAATATGTAAAGTCTCACTTGGGAAAGATAAGAGCTTGGTTAGTTCATCCTCACCAGTCACCAGTCACCAGAGGCTGGGCTCATACAATATGGATGGATGTTGTCGAGATGCTGCTATGCCCTGAGCCTGGGGAATCAACCTGGGAACCTCAGAGAAAGATGATGCGTATTTGCTAATACTTCTATTTAGAAAAACTTTGAATGCAATAGTTTTGGTTTTTCAATGAAAACTGAAGACAATTTGAGCCTTGTGATGGGGACACAATGTAACGAGTTCATCACAGACATTCCCCAGGGTGATCCCCAGGGTGATTCCCAGTGCCCCAGCTGACAGGCAAAGGTAATTTCCTAGGCTAAGAGACAGTATATTTCATGCACATCAAATTGCCACCAAGAGAAAGAACTGCTTTGGTACACACACATTTGTGTTTTCCAAAATTCTTTTTCTCTTTCATTTATTTAAATACACTTTAAGGAAGACAGATTTTGGGACAGGTATAGAGCCACTGTCCCAAAATACATAAAAGTGATTCTTTCAACCTTTGGAATCAAGCTGTAACTCTTCTTAAGTGATTACAAAATTAAGCAATAGAGTACACGCTGAGAATTTCTGCATTCTAAAAAATAAAAAGCAAACAAAATAGGGTGTGGTTATAAAAGGGCATTCTGGGATAAGATGGCCTGTATTACATACAAGCAAGCAACAAGCATCCTTATAAATAGTTGATTGTAAAGGAAGTAAAGAACTCTAATAGAAGGTCAAACATACTTCACAAACTGGAAGAGCAAGGCTGGGGCAACAGGTGGCTCTGGGGCAGCAGGCCTTGAACTCCTGTCATTGTGGTGTCACATTGTTCAGGAGCAGCAGAGGCCAGTGCCCACCACCACAGCCAACATTGCCACCAAAGGCCCTGGCCTGCAGGGACAGAAGAAGCTCTCTCAGCAGCATCTGAGATGACTAGGCCAAAGTGAAAGCTGGGACTGACCAGAGGCGGCTCCCCACCAAAACCATTTTGGTGTCAATCACTTATTGGATCACCAGATCAGAGAACTGATGCTGTATCAACCTGCCTTTCAGCAAGGGTGCTTGCTGGCTTCAGCACTAAAGCCTGGCCCTGTACTCTGTCCTGGATGATACCGTGAACAGCCAAACCCAATCTCTAGACTTCTAAAGTTCTTGTGCTTGCGGGGACCCAGCAAATTGGTGAAACACAGAGGAGCCACACCACATGACGTAAGGCATATGAACACAGGCACTTAGTACATGTTCACCCCCTTCCCTTTTCTCCTCAGGTTCCCTTTCTCACTTAATGTCACTGTCTTTCCACTCACCCATACTGGACATTAGATCATCACCTTTGACCACACCTCTCTCCTGCTATAAAACTGTTACCAAGTCCTATCACCTGCGAAACACAACCTACACGACCATCTCTCATTTCTCAAGGCCTTAGCTCTGGTTCATGCTTTCACCACTGTACACTCACATGGCCACACTGCTCTCTTAAAGGCTTTCAGTTCCTGGGTATTCCCAATATGAATCAATTTATCTTGTTTTAAAACCAGACCAACTGAACTTGGGGAAGGGTGGGACTCTGCCTTTCCTATCCCATCCCAGCATCTGTGTGGCAAAGCCTCAAGCAAGGAAAGTGTACAGAGATGTGGGCATTGGTCAGCATCTTAAAAAAAAAAAAAAAGAAAGAAAGAAAAAGAATAACAGATCAAATATTTATGAGAATACTTGAGCATGAATTGCTTTTTCAGTTCAAACAAAACCCAATAAACTATTTCTATGATACTTAAAAATAAAAAACAAATCAAGTCAGAGCATCACACTTTTATTCTCAAAATACTTCAGAGCTACTGCTGAACACAAAATCAAGTGTGTACACCTCACACAATGAGGTTGTAGTTTTTCAGTGGCCCTGAGCATCCTACCTGATCACATCCTGCATCAACAGCCTGCTGAAGTCAACACTGCAGGGAACATAATGAGGTCCTAGGTTATGTCCCTCCTCATTCTGGCACTCCTTTTCTTCACAATAATCCCCTAGTCCACTAACCACTCAATTCAGGCCTCTTCATCCTGCCTTATTCTGGAGTTTTAAAAATATTAATTCCCTGAAAACCTTCTCTGTATTCCTCACACAGGTTGATTCACTATTCAACCTCAGAATGTACTCAACAAATACTTGTTAAACAGAAAAACAAATGCATTTTATATTCAAGTGAGATTTAAAAACTGAATTATAAAAGAAGATAAGGCCCTGGCTGGTAGCACAGTGGTTAAGGCACCGGCCTGCGAACCCAAAGGTCGCAGGTTCGATTCCCCGGCCAGGGCACATAACCAGGTTGCAAACCAGGTCTCCAGTCAGGTCTGTGGCTGGAGGCAGGTGAAACGCAACCATACATTGATTTCTCTCTCCCTCTCTGCCTCTCTCCCTTCCCCTCTTTCTAAAAAATAATCAAATAAAATCTTTAAAAAAAAAAAAAAAAAAAGAAGATAAGACAGAGCTGGAAAAAATAGACTCCATCCCACACCTCTTAGTGAGTGAATAATGTGTGACTTGCAAATGGAAAAAAAAAATAGACTCCACGCAATCAATATAAATAAGCTCCAAAATTACCATTTAAAGAAGCTGTTTACATTTGAATGAGTTTAACAGCTGTAGATATATTTCAGGTTCAAAGCTGAAATAAGTGGTGGCAAACTACCAAAGGTCATTTATCTTATCAGTTCAAGATAGCAACTTCAGCACAAACACTGCATTTCCTGCTGCATCAACTGCCCAGCAAGGAAAAAAATATGAAAATATATCTATCCACATTTTTTTCAAAGGTCCTAAGTAATCCCTAGTGAGAATTTTACATAGTAACTTTTCTTATCCCAAATCCTTACTCCAGTTTCCTCTGGACACTCTGGATTATGATGGCCCCCCTCCTCTTCTTCAGTAGACACCTAGCCTATGGTTCTCTGGGGAAGTATGTTACCTGGGCATCAGCAATGTCCACAAAGTTGTACTTGTCAGTGAGTTGGAGATAATGAATGTTGAGAGGAGTGCCCAGAGCTTCCAGAGCCTCAGGGTGGCTATGTAGCTGCTCCAGTGCCAACTGGTAATAGGAAGACCTAGAAAAGGTTTCTAAGTGGGAAAGACAGTTGTTATATTTTTGTTTTTCATTACTGAACTTGGTCAGGTAGACTCTCTGTAGAAAATGGTATGATACAATTCAAGTACAGCATAGAAAGAGAAAACAAGTATGAAATTTAGGCATGGAAGAATAAGAAACAATCTACTCTAAATTATCCATTTTAGAGATTCCAAAACCAAAGTCTACAAAGTCAGGATCTGTAGTGATGTGGGAGATGACATTGGGCAAGACATTTAACTTTTCTGTGCCTCAATTTCTTCAACTCTCATTCCCTCACCACATTTACTTCATCTAAGGGGTTTGATAAGAAAGATCTTCTCTAACACTCCTTTGAAAAGGGGACTCACGATTTAGAATTTTTTACTTTTAGTTAATAGCTAATAAGCGTACTAATCAATGCATGTAGAAAACTATCATTCCCGGAACTGAAGGTACGAGGTTTCCCCCCAAGTATCGAGCAATGTTAATATAATTATCACAGTTTGCACAGCCAAAACTTTCAGGACAGGTATGGCCTACCTTGACTCCAGGAGACCATGAACAGTTCTACCTTTGTGCCTTGAGAAGACTAATAAGCAATCAAGATTTTATCGGAGCCATTGTGCTCCAGAGTGAGAGGTCCACTGCCCAGGACAGAGATGAAAGAATGCTGTACTTTTATCTGATTAACTTTTCCCCTGAATTCCAAACCCCTAAACCACACTTTTCTTTTCCTTATAAAAATTGTTGGTTTAAAATGAAATTTAAGATGGTCTGTTAGGGTACGTAACCCACTGTCTTCTCAGATTGCCAACCATCTGAATAAACCATCAAAATTCAATACCTGTCTCTGCTTATTGGTTCTGGTAGTGATAGGTAGCACAAATGCCATCTTTTCTGGTTTCTCTTTGGTTTTGAAGTCCTAAGACACCATTGTTTGCTAAAAATGACAAAGGCAGAGCTGGAGCTAGAATCTATGACTAACTTCTAAACACTGCTTCTTGCACCAAGATGAAAGGTCCTGATAAACCAGCATAAAATAGACCATAATGTCAATAACAACAAAACCCTAGGACTAAAAATAGGATATTAAAACACTTGTTTTCAAGATTACAGATTTTTGCAGATATTTTATGTAGAGAAAATTTATAACCTGCTGCTGCAGGTACCCTTCTTGGCCTATTCAGAACTCCAGGAAGTACTTCCCTAAAGGTGTAAGATAGAGAGCAAAGACAGGCTTCCCAAGGAAGGTTTTTGGTTTTGATAACAAGAAAAAGCTTCCCTCTTACACACCCAACCATAGTAATAAAAGGGAAAGGCATTTTGTGCCTAAAGTGGCAAAGAAAAAGACCCCTCCTGTTCTGCTTCTCAGGAGTGCAACTGTAGGGGATGCTATTAATAGAGAACTTTAGAGTTGTGAAATTTTAGTTTTAAGTAATGGTTAACAAGCTTATTAATTAATTAATGCATGTAAAAAGCTATTGCTTCAGGAACTGAAGCTATGACCCACCCTGACTCCAGGGTTCACAAGCATTTGACATTTGTGTCCCAAGAGGATTGTAAGCAATCAAGTGGTATTTGAGCCATCGTGCTCCAGGGAGAGACAGCCCACAGCCAAGAACAAAGATTAAAGAACCAACAATCAAGGGACTCTAGAGAACTTGCTGAACTACAGCTTTTATCTGATTAACCTTTCCCCTCAATCCCAAAATTGTTACCTACATTTTTTCCCCCTGAACTCTAAACCCCTTACCTACATTTTTTTCTCCTTATAAAAATGTTTTGCTTGAAATGTCAGAAGGTCTTTTAGGGTACCTAACCCACTGTCTTCTCAGATCACCAGCCAGCTGAATAAAGCACCTATAAACATTAAATCTCCCTGTCTCTTCTTATTGGTGATGACAGGCAGCCTGAATGCTGACTTTTCTGGTTTCGCTGTGGGAGTTAACATTGTGCCAGCCATGACAGGAAAAGGAGTTAAGCTAATACTGGATCCACAGTTAAAACTTTCCTGAGGATTTCCATACCTAGACACTGTTCTCAATATTTCATGTATCTTACAATACTCACAATCTCACAGGCTGTGAGATTTATTCTCACAGGTTTATACATAAGCACTAATATGATCCCTCACACAGATAAGATAACCCAGGCCCAAGAAGGTGATGGACTCCTCCACAAGCACACAACTAGTCAAGAGCTGGAGCTGAGATTCAATCAGTTGGCTGCAAAACCAGCTGGGCTGTCTATTGACTGACTCCAAATTCCTAAGGTGGAAAGGCTATGAAATGCACTCATTCCTGTTATATTTTGCCTCGATTTGTTAGAAGGGAGAGGATGTTGAGCTATTCCAGTTGGAATTATCCCTAGGAAGGAAGGCTCTTCTTGGACCATCTCCTCACTCAAGGGCCTCTGGGCTAACTAAAAAAACTCAGAAAAAGCAGTATCGTTTCCCTTCCCTTTTTGGCTGTTCATGATTCTAATACTGGCAGGAAGTGAAAATGTTGTAGAGTCAGAGTAAAGAGCCAAGCTGGGAGGGCATGAAACTTCAAAGAAAGTCATTCTGGAAAAAAAAAAAAGAAAGCAAAAAGCCTGCTGCTGCTTCACAACCAATGGCAGCTAAATTACCTTAACTGTCCTGGTTGCTCACAATAGCTGGCTTGTCTTTACAAATTCAAATTTGAATGTAGTGGAGCTGGAAGCCACATCAGTCAAGATTTTGCCATCCTAGACTCCGCTTTTATTTTCTTATCTTACCTAAGATGATTTCTTGCTCAAGGTCCCCTCCTACATTAAATGAACATTAAAGAATATCAGGGCATATAAGCTGAGAACACTTGAGAAAATACAGCCAGTTTTCACCACCTGTGAGCCAGCTGGTATTCTCCCTTCTCTGTCCTTTATATAATCTCAGAACATCTTGATCTCCTGTGTGTGCATTGGAGTAAAGCATATCTTGCTTTTTTCAAGGATTCTTAGTCAAACAAATTGGGGTAATATTATTTACCACTGAGGCTCCTAAAAAAACTGGGATACAAATTAAAAAGGAGGCTACCTGGAATGGAATGATGTACTGGTTTCTAAAAATAGCCCTTTCCTACTTTTTAAAAAGAGCTTATTCATCTATTTTAAAATGGATGACAATAGGCCAAATTATTACAGTATTCAGTACCTAAAGATACTTTTAAAAGAATGAAACAGTTATTTTAAAATGTTAATATTTACAATAAACCAAAAGTTACATCTTTTGCAACTCTTTATACTCAGGATAAAAAAAAAAATGATGCCAAAAATACATGACAGGATAAAAGCATTTTTCAAAACTCCCTTTGCATCTGTGGCTGCAAACCTGTCTAAAGACTACCATCCAGAATTACAGGTTAGCACACTAGCCCCCCAATCTCCTACAAGCTCTCTCAACCAGCCTGAGAGAGACCACCAACCTGCACGAAGCAGACAGCGAGCATGCCCCCTCCACCATGGAGCAGGAGGCCCTCTGTGCACATTTGCAGGCCTGGGCTTCCCACAGCCTGGGCAAGGAAGGACAAATAGAGTACATTTGCTGGGATGGGACAAAGCACCCCTTCAGCCAAGAAATATAAAGGCCAAAATGCCAGGCCTGTAGCATATTTATAGACTGAAGAAAGCCCTAAATAGAAGCCCAACTTTCCCTCATCTACACTCACAATACCCCTATGCTTCCGCTAGGGGCAGAGCAGGCTAGATTCTTCTACAGCAACCTGCCACAAGCCACCCAAAGGGCATGTGGCAGGCGTTCTGTCATCAACACTGCTTGTCCAGAGAAGTGCAAGGAATGCCCAGGACAGCAAGAAGAGGCACTCCTGGCACCTGCCCTGCAGGGTACTAAAGGGCATTCAAGGTCACTCTGCAGAGTACATCAGGCAGTCTAAGGTTGTGGCAGATTCACAGCCTATACACTTTTCCTGCAGTTTCCCAGGAAGTAACCATGTGAAAAGAACTATTTTTTAAATCACTGTTATGGAAAAGTCATTTTTCACAGGGAAATGGCAAAGCAGCCCCGGCTGGTATGGCTCAGAGGCTTGAGTATCAGCCTGCAAACCAGAGGGTCACCAGTTCAATTCCCAGTCACAGCAGAAAAAAAATTTTTTTTTTTTTTTTAAGGAATTAGCACTCTTTCCCAATCATGATTCAGGATTCTCAAATCATATGCAAGTCATTGTAGAGCCAATGCAGAATCAAATGACTGCTCATGAGCGGCCTGAAAAGCCCCTCAATTTCAATGATTCTTCACTGTCCATGTTATTCTGTTAACTAGTCTGTTGAAGGCACTTTCATGATGCTACATACTTGGGCTTTCTCTGCATGAGCCTCACGTGAGACTTGAACTACATGCATGTGGACTGCACGCTGAGGCCTTTATGTCAATATCTGACAACTCTGACACCTTTATGTTGTCTTTGAGAAAATCCTATGTGTTTTCCTTTTTACCATCATGTAAACTTTGCCGTTACTTGCTCAGGTGGAAATATTTCACTTTGGGAAGTTATGACTTGCTGTTTTGCATAGGATTGAAAGAAAATCCATAGATTAAAATTAAATGATCAAACTATCTACTCCAGAGGTACTTGAAAATGTTTTCATTGTTAAACAACTTTGTTGCCAAAAGCTACCTTGCGCCTATAAAACTGAAAAACATTCCAAAGGAGAGTTTTCAGTGGGTTCTGAATTCCCTTGATGCTAGCTGTGGCTGGGTTGACGCTCATCAGGAAGGGCTCACCGCAGTTGGGATGCTGGTGGTTCTGGAAGGTCTGCTGGCTGTCCAGGGCGAGGGCTCATGCTACCCCTCCTCTGCAGCTTGTGCACACTTTTGCTAGCTCCCTCACCAGCTGCCACCATCCAGGGGGGCCACTGCAGTTGCCAGCCACTGGGAGCCGGTGTGAGTTGCTGACCTGAAGGAGCAAGCACCTGCCTATGTGCGCGGTGGTGACCTGCTTACATCCCCCTCTCCTACTTATGTGCAGAAAGTATCTGAAGTATTTCCTATGATGGAGAAACAAGGATAAGAGAGGTAGGATGAGGCTATGCCTCAGGCAGTTTGCTGGATACTTACTTTGTACAAGGTAATATACAAGGGCACAGCTCCCACTAGTCATCACACTGGTAAAAAGGATCAGTTTTCCTAGAGGCACTGGCATCCTGTTTCCTAGAGATTTAAAAGCAAGATGTCAATGTATTGTTAGATTCAGGTTTCTGTGAAAGGCTTTGCCTGCACTGAGCCCCAAAGGAAAAAAAAAAAGCAAGGAGGAAGCCAGCAAGGCTAAGAGGCCACTTTTCCTCCTTTGCTTCCTTTCAGAATGCTAGGGATGGTTCTGGAAACAAAGCAAAAGTGCCCTCCTGAGAGTAGCCCAAATCCAGGACCCAGGCTGTACTGGTAATGGCTGAGCATAGAGCAAGCCTTCAGCCCTGCTTTCCTGAGGGACAACCTATGTGCCAAGTCCTGCACTGCTCGGAAGCACGGCCAGGAAGTAAAGCCACTGTGTCATGCCAGCTGGTAAACAGGAAGCTTACCCTTTTTATGGCAAAAGCTAATATTGTGAGCTTTCAAACGGGCTAAGTGGTCACTGGCTGCTTTCTTTCATATCTGGAAGTTTTCTATCCCTGAGCTTGCTGTGGGAAACTCAAGTTCTTCTTGCCCAAACAATAATTATAGATCAATAAGTCACTTACCATACAAGCAGGGTTTATTAGTAGTGTGTTCTAAAGGAAGAGGATGGGCCTTTGAGGTGGGGGAAAAGGGTATAGGCAAAAGCAAAGGCAGCAAGGCATCAGGTCCATTGTCCTGAGGACTTACATAGTTAGTGGGATGGGGTCAGGGAGTTACATATTGATTGGTGGGTGAAGGTGGTGCCGGCTTCTACTGGGGGAAAGTAGGTATGTGTTAAAGACCGTCAACCCAGAATTCTTATTTTGCTCCAGACCACATTTAGTCATCTTGTTGTAAAAGATACATGACAGGAGGCAGTTAAAGTTGAGGCAGTTATTCTAAGTTATTTATGGGCTCTTTCTGTAAGCACTAGGGACCACCTAGTAAACAGATAGTGACCAGAAGCAAACAATAAACTAAAGTTGTTTGACAGGCTTCTTCTTTAGGTCCTGTGGACCCCTTCTTCATCCCTCTTCTAGACCTTAGGAGGAATATAGTTTCCAAGTCTTTCTTTTCAGGAAGTAGAAATGATATAATCAGAATTTCAAGGGTTCCCCTCCTCTTGTGCTATTTTGGAATTTCTGTGATATTTGGAACACCTGGCAATCTTATCGGACCAGGCTCAAGATTGCTGAGTTAGTAGGTGAGACATGACTCCCTCCTCCTCCTACCTTTGTTTACTACCTATCCTACCTAAGAGGATAAGGAAACTATGGTTATAACTTTCAGGATAAACAAACAGATAGAGAGGAGTCAACTTAGAAAATTCAGGTACCATACCCAGCCGACCCAGCTGACATAACTCCTTATCCCCTGAAGGACCAGGCAGGGCTAGAAGTAGCATGTAGGCCTTGATATGGCCAATTATCCTCCTTCTTGGAAACTGTTTAACCAGGCTCATACCTGGGTCCGAATCTTTCTGAAAAGCTGTAAAATACCCAACCATAAAACAGAGTAGAATACTGGCTTACATCAGGGATCACAACTCAAAAGCCCATAGGATTAGAAAAGTAACATAAATGTGAGCAGACATGTGGGCCAAGTCTGGATCAGTCTTTCAATTTTTCCAAGTCTTTTATGTACAATTGTCTACATTCTAAAACTTGATAACCCATTAAAAGCAAAAACTAACAAAATGTATCTGTGAGTTGGATTCTTTCAGGCCACACTTACCCTAGGTGAGAGAAATAGCTTTATTTTTGCTGACATTTCTTAAAAAAAAAAAAAAAAAAGGATCTAGAAGATGGTGGTAGGATAGTTGGCAGCGTCTAGTGCTTGGTCTTATTCCCCAAAAGCTGGAGGGCACACAATGAAGGTGAATGAAAGTCACTCAAGTTGGTGCTTTAAGCATCCAGATTCCAGAACCACAAGGCTGAGAGGACACAGTGTGCTCTGAGTTGGTGTGACCAAGGTCTGGAGCACAGAAGCAGACACAAACCTGTGGATGGAGTTGCCAGGGCAGCTCTGCCCAGTACTGGCTGCACCTTATAGGGGCAGCTTTAGACCAGCTCATTGGCCAGGAATTAGAGGGGCAAGGAGTGTGGCCAGTTGGTGCAGACTCTGAAAGACTGGAAAATAGCACTCCCACTGTAGTCACTTTCCATCAACAGCCAGGAGTTTGGATGGGACTGTGAGAGATTGGCCACTGGCCCTGACTGTGAAAGACTGGGTAACTTTTGGAGAGCAGCAGAGGGCATCCTCCAGGTTGCTTGGCAAACTTCTGGAGCATATGCATGTTTGTGCCCTGACACAGTGGCTTTTCTGGGAGACAGGGGAGGCAGCAAAGGGAAAACCCATTTTGGGAGGGCACACACTTTTGCATCTGCACCCACCTGCCCTGGGCCCAGTCAGGGGGTGAGCTGGTGGAGCAGTAGACAGGTCCCCAGGGCTGATTCATCCCCCAGACTACAGGAGCTAGCTATTCTTCACTCAAACTACTTCCCTCTAAATAATATTACCTTGAGGGGAAGACATAGTCCTGTCAACAGGAATTGTTCAGCCATGCCTCCAAGGTGCTTAACCTGACAGCAGATTATAGAGAGACTAGATCAACAAAAAGGGACAGGCACAGGAAGTAGAATACTGATATTTAAAAAACAGGCTGCCCAGGCCCAACTGGGGAAGGATCTGGCATCACCAGGGGCAAAGCCAGAAAGAGAACAAACGTGAAACAGCGAGATACTATGAAGAGGAATGCCACCATGATATTCTACATGAATTATTAGTCTCCAGCATATCCTTTCCAATTTCCATTTCTCATCCTCACAATTAGTGTACTTTAAGTAACTAGTGTTTATAGCATAGTGTATCTCAAATCTCTTATTTGCCCCCTCATTTCTCTCAATTTTATCACCCAATATCCTCTTCTTAAATTTGTTATAAATTCTATTTTCTTTCCTGCAACAAATCATATCTAATCCCCACTCTAATTATTTCTCCCCTCTCCAGGCTCTCAAAACCATTGGTTTTTTTTTGGCCATTAGTCAACATACATTTTTTTCCTGTTCATAATATACACCTGTTAACTCTTCACCTTGATCAATCAGTGCCTATTGAATGTGAATAGGGAGGTTGCTGTGGTGTCTTTGCAAAGTTACATATAGATCTTCAGTACTCTGGTATTTCTTTCTTTTTTTTGAAAGATTTTATTCATTATTTTCAGAGAGAAGGGCAGGGAGGAAGGAAGGAAGGGAGAGAAGCATCAATGTTATGGTTGCCTTTTACCTGTCTCCAGCTACAGACCTGGCTGGAGACCTGGCTTGCAACCTGGTTATGTGCCCTGACCAGGGAATCAAACCAGCAACCTTTGGGTTCACAGGCTGGTGCCAATCCAATGAGCCACCAGTAAGGGCGTATGCTGATATTTCAAATCTCAAATCTTAGCATCCCCCTCTCCTAATCCATTTATTTCTTCCTCCAGCCTTTTCCTTCTTTCATTTCAAATTTGAATTTTTCCTTGTCCTAGCCTGGATCTAGTATCACTCAGCATTCCACCTCCCTATATCATCTTAAAATCACTTCCCTTTCCTCCAAACATATCTTAAGTTTATCATTCTGTCTTTTTTACCTCACACTCCCATCCCATCTATAATAATTTTAGCTCATACATTATTGACAATGCTCTGGGAGAACATTCACTAATATGGTTCCTATTTTTTCTAATTCAACTTCATTATTATTTATTTTTATGCATGTATGTTTGTTCTCTCACACAGTATCTATATATGTTTTTATATACGTGTATACATCTGTATATAAACATATATATAACTTCTAATTAGGTTCAATACTATACACTTGCCCTTTCTCGCTTCATTCTGATTCTTCCCCCCAATTTCTATACAAGATGTAAATTTGGCTTTCTTTCTGTCATCGCCTTGCCTCTTTTCACTATTATCATTGCTCATCCCTATACTCTCTCAAAAATCATTTGTATTTCAGTCAACTCATTTGTTTTTCCTTTTTTATGACAGTATTAATCATTTTAATCCTTAAGTCTTCATATGCAGTTGAGAGTGTAATTGAGGTAGAGGTTTATCTTTGATGGTATGGTTATTTT
The DNA here is from genome assembly GCA_004026585.1 of Noctilio leporinus. Classification (NCBI taxonomy): domain Eukaryota; kingdom Metazoa; phylum Chordata; class Mammalia; order Chiroptera; family Noctilionidae; genus Noctilio; species Noctilio leporinus. The sequence continues at coordinate 38,203 of PVIW01006904.1, read as the reverse complement.
GCCTGATTGGTGATGCTGTTTTGATAGCAGATCAGTAAGTATACAAGACATGGTGGAAGGAGTGACTCTCAATCAGATAGCAGGAGAGAAGGAACAAGCAAAGAGAAACACAACATCCAAATCCAAAATACAACAAGACAGCACACATAAATAGCATAAAAGGCATCCCAAAAGCAGCAAGTAAGGGAAATCTGGGTGAGTGCATTAGTGAATCCCACAGGACTCTTACCATTGAAGGTCATACACTATGAAGGCAGGGAGTCAAAGCAGATCAATCTAAGACGTAGAAAGAAAAAAAGCATCACCTAAGATATACAGAAAAAGAAATAATCCATCATCAAAAGGGACAGAAAAATAAAGAAAGTATAAAATGAAATAGAGGCAAGCAAACTCTCAGACACAGAATTCAAAGTAATGATTATACAGAAGCTCAATGAGCTCAGAGAGGTCAAAGAAAATTACAAAGAACTCCAGAGGAAATATAAACAACCCCAAGGATACTACAAGGAACTAAGAACTACACAAGCATTAGAAAGGACATAGAAGTCACCAATTACAACCAGAAGGAAATGAAGAATGTAATTTCTTTTTTTCTTTTTTTTTTTTAATTTTATTGTTGTTGTATTACATCCATCCCCTTTTTGCTCCCCTCTGTCCCCCTCAGAATGTAATTTCTTAACGGAAGAACACAACATAAAGAATCAGAAGCAGGTAAGAGAAAGCAGAGGACTGGATCAGCGAATTGGAGGGCAACATGGAAAAAATACCCAGGCACTGCAACAAAAAGGAAAAAGACTGAAAGAGAATGAAGAGGTATTAAGAGAGCTGCAGGACAACCTGAAACGTAATAATATCCCTATCACAGTGATACCAGAAAGAGAGGAAGAGGGGCAAGGAACAGAAAACCTGTTTCAAAATGTAATGGCAGAAAAAATTCCAGAACTTGGTGAGAGAAAAATACTACCCAAGTGCAGGAAGCATAGAGGGCCCCAGTGAAGACAATTGAAACAGGCCTATACCAAGACACATTATAATTAAAATGGCAACATTCAAAGATAAAGAGAGAATCCCAATGGCAACAAGAAAGAAACAGCTAATAACATACAAAGGAGTTCCAGTCAGGCTATCTATCAGCTGATTTCTCAACAGAAACACAAGCCAGAAGAGACTGGCAAAAAAGTCCAAACAATGAAAAGCAAAGATCTCCAACCAAGACTACTCTACCCAGCAAGGCTCTCATAAAAAATGGAAGGGGAAATAAGGAGTTGCCAAGGCAAAAGTAAGCTAAACGAATACATCTCCACCAAACTAGCATTGCAAGAAATGTTAAAGGGAATGCTATAACCAGAGGAAGAAAGAAAGACAGAGAAACACAGGTACAAAGGGAAAAAATGACAATGAATAAGTACCTATCAAAAATAAGTTTAAATGCACCAATCAAAATACATAGGGTGGCTAAATGGGTAAGAACCAACTTTAACTTATGAATGCTTTAAAATATCTTGTTATAAGTAGGTCTTACTAAATAACGTATAGTTTTGTATTTTTGTTGTACTGCATTAATGATTTTTGATTGAAATCATTTCCTAAATGGTGAAAATCAAGCTACTTGCAATAACTTTCAGCAAAATCAAATGCAATTAAGGAAAAACAAATAAGAAAATTTGAATGTATAGAACACAGAATAGATGTTATCTTTCTTATTCACTGTAAGAAATTATGTGCTTGTTTGTGAATGTATAGTATCTAAATTTTATTAGCAATTTATGTTTTAAATGTCAACCAACTGGTATTTGGTATGAGAATTTAGTCAATCTCAAGGTGAGAAAAGATGCTGAGAATGAAGACTAATTTTGGGATGGAAGTTACCAGCTACTAAACTATATGATTCATGTACATAGGCAATATATATTCTATTAGCATGTAAATTAGATGAGATTCCTTCAAATAGTAGAAAAAGACATTTCTACCAAGGAAGAGCTCTAAACTGGGGAGGCTAGGGAAAATGTATTAATGTTATGGTAAAGTTCATTATGGAAATGTGAATGTACATAATCTCTATCTCAACAGATTCTTAAATAGTTCTGAGGTTAGTGACATAGGAACATGACCCACATATATGCTGTCTAAAAGAGAAAAACCTCAAACAAATCATCTACACAAACTGAAAATGAAGGGATGAAAAAATAATTCAAACAAATGGACATGAAAAAACATTTCACAAATATGTATTTCACAGATTTAGAACAAACACTGAAAAATTTACATGAATCCAGAAATGACCCCAAATAGCCATTGTGAAAAAGAAAAACAAAGGAGGAAGAATCACAATATGGGGTATCAAACTATATTACAAAGTCATTGTGATCAAAATAGTCTGGTATTGATATAAGAATAGACATATAGTATATATCAAGGAAACAGAATAGCCCAGAAGTCAACCCAGAAATAAATAGACAGCCCATATCTATGGTCAATTAATATTTGACAAAGGGGGAAGGATCATAAAATGGAGTGCAAATAGACTCTTCAAGTGGTGTTGGGGGAATTGGACAAGAACAAGTCAAAAAATGAAACTAGACCACCAGTTTACACCATGTACCAGAATAAACTCATGATGGATAAAAGACTTAAACATATACTGTTCCACCATAAAAGTCCTAGAGGAAAACACAGTCAGTAAAATTTTAGATATCTCATACAGCAATATTTTCACCAATATTTCCTAGGGTAAAATAAATCAATGAACAAGTAAAAAATTGGGACTACCTCACAATAAAAAGTTTCTGCTAAGTTAAAGAAAATATCAGCAAAATGAAAAGGGAAATACCATATGGGAAAACATATTTGCCAATGATACCTCTCAGACAAAGTTTTGATCTCCAAAATATACAATATAAAGAACTTACACTGTATATATAAGGGGGGGCAGACAACCCAATTAAAAAATGGGCAAAGGACCTGAACAAACACTTCTCTGAGGAGGACATACACATGGCCCACAGGTATATGAAAGAATGCTCAACATCACTAGCCATCATAAAGATGCAAATTAAAACCACAATGAGATACCACCTCACATCTGTCAGAACGGCCATCAGGACTGACAAGGATGTGGAGAAATGGAACCCTAATGCACCCCTTGGTGGGAATGCATAGTGGCACAGCCACTATGGAAAATAATATGGAATATTTTCAAAAAACTAAAAATGGAACTGTCTTTTAATCCAGCAATTCCACTACTAGGATTATACCTGAAGAACTCTGAAACACCAATCCAGAAGAACCTATGCATCCCTATGTTCCCAGCAGCACTATTTACAATAGTCCAGTGCTGGAAACAGCCTAAGAGCCCATCGTTGGATGAATGGAGCAAAAAACTCTGGTACAGAGGATCTGAGATTGAGGCATAGGTAGGCTGTGTCTCCCTCCAAAACCAGAAACTGGTACATCTACCTCAAAACTAGAGATATCCAGAAATTCCAGAACGTTGAACCACAGGGAAGTATGACAAACAAAAGACAGAAGGAAAAAATCTCATCCAAAGCCCTGGCTGGTGTGGCTCAGTGGACTGAGCACCAGCCTGCGAACTCAAGTGTCACTGGATGATTCCCAGTCAGGGCACATACCCAGTTTGCATGCCAGGTCTCCAGCCAGGTCCCCAGCTGGAGGCAGGTGAAAGGCAACCATACATTGATGTTTCACTCCTTTTCTTCCTTCCTTCCTTCCCTCCTCCCTTAAAATAATAAATAAAATCTTTTCTTTTAATTTATTTTTTATTTTTCATTTAATATTTTTTTCTTTTTTTAAAAATTTTATTGTTGTTGTATTACATCCATCCCCTTTTTGCTCCCCTCTGTCCCCCTCCCCACCCACCCATTCCCCCCAAAGTCAATCCCACCTGTTGTCCATGTCCATAGTTCCTTTATACTAGGTTCTTGTCTAAGCTGCTCCCCTTTCTTGCCTCTGCCCCCCCCCCAACCTGTTTCGCCCTGACCACTGAAGGCCTATTCATTGTATTCATATATTTGGTTCTGTTTTAAATAAAATCTTTTAATAAATAAAATTAAATTAAAAAAAAAAAAAAAAAAAGGAAATCTTATCCAGACAGGTAGGAGGGGTGGAGCTGGGACACAGATAATGAGATTTGGCCAGTGGTTTGTCAGTGCGAGTTGGTGGTGCAGGTAAAAGAGGAACAGGGGTCCTCCAGCAAAAGAAGAAATCACACTATGGATACCTATTGAATGGTCCAGGCACCAGACCAGATCCTGTGGCTCATAATTCCAATGGTGAGGGAGAAAATAAAGCCATGTTTGTTCTGACTGGGAAAACCAGTGGGGGTTCGGACAGAGGAACTATGGGTCTCACAGAAGAGTCGGTTTATTTAGAGGCTCCCACCATCCTGAAACATCCACAGACCCACCCACTCTGGGAAACACAGACAGGGCAAAAACTAGGGAGGAGCTAGACCCATACAGGAAGTGGGAGCAATGTCTGGAAAAGGGATAAGTGCTGAGCAAGCAGCATAGTTCTATCTCAGACCCCTCCCCCGCATATAGTGCCACAACATGGTAAAATGGGGGGCCTTGAACTGACAAATACCTAAGGCTTTGCCCCTTCCAACATAAGAGGCACAACAACTCTACCTGGGAAATGGCACACAGGAGCCTGTCAAGATGTGAGGATGGAGAAATATGACTGAGAAAAGGGGACAAATTAAGGTTCCAGTAGCCAAACTAAGCAACATAGATACAGCCAGTCTGACAGAAGCACAATTAAAAACATTGGTAATAAAGATGCTCACAGACTTGACAGATATGCTTGAACATGCTAAACACATAAGAGAAAAAGTGAAGGCTAGGCCAAGTAAAACAAACAAAAATACATATAAAATTGATGAAGGAAAGGAAAACATGGCTCAAATCAATCAGCTGGAACATAAGAAATAAATAAAGAGTCAACCAGCACAGAAATTGGAAACAAGAATTGAAAACAATGAGGAAAGGCTTAGGAACCTCTAAGATGACTTTAAACAGGCCAACATCCAAATATTAGGAATGTCAGAAGAAGAGGAAGGGCAAGAAATTGAAAACTTGTGTGAAAAAACAATAAAAGAAAACTCCCCAAATTTGGGTAACAAAATAGACATACAAGTTCAGGAAGCACAGAGAGTCCCAAACAAGCTAGATCCAAATCTAACCACACCAAGACATATCATAATTAAAATGCCAAAGATTAAAGATAAAGAGATAATCTTAAAAGCAGCAAGAGAAAAGAAGAGAGTTACTTATAAGGGGGCTCCTATAAGACTATCAGCTGATTTCTCAAAAGAAACTTTGCAGGCAAGAAGCATCTGGCAAGAAATATTCAAAGTGATGAAAAGCAAAGACCTACAACGAAGATTACTCTATCCAGCAAAGCTATCATTCAGAATGGAAGAACAGATGAAGTGCTTCCTAAACAACGTAAAGCTAAAGGAGTTCATCATCACCAAGCCTTTATTATATGAAATGTTAAAGGAACTTATTTAAGAAATAGAAGTTCAAAACTATGAACATTAAAATGACAATAAACTCACAGCTATCAACAACAGAACCTGAAAAATAAAAAAGAAAACAAAAACAAACCAAGCCAATAACCATATATATCCAGGAAGATAGGCCTGGGGATCATTTGGAGGGTTATCAACTGGGAGGGGGAAGGGGGCAAAATGGTGCAGATTAGGAAACACTGTTGGTAGGTACAAGATAGATGGTGGGAAGATAAGTATAACAGAGAAAGGGTGAAATCAGATAATTTATAAGCACAACCCATGGGCATAGGAACTAAGGGGATGGGTCTGTAGGAGAGAATGGGAAGCCTGAGTAAAGGGTAGCAAAGGGAAAAGAATTTAGGACAACTATAACAGCATTATCAATAAAATACACACATACACATACACAAATAAAAAACTCAATTTACACAATGGAATATTACACAGCAGAAAGAAAGTAGGAACTCCTACTTTTTTTGAAAGCATGAATGGAATTGGAGAGTATTATGCTTAGTGAAATAAGCCAGGCAGTAAAAGACAAATACCATATGATCTCTATGATCTCCCCTAATACAGGAAAATAATGAACAAAACAAACAAAGCAGCAAAATAGGACCAGAGGCGTGGAAACAAGGAACAAACTGGCAGTGACCAGAGGGGAGGAAAAACGTGGAGAAAGGGCAAAGAAGAGGAAGAGTTTTGTCAAAGAACCAATATAAATGACCCATTGACACAGACAACATGTGGGGGATTGACTGTAGGGGATGGGGACTGGATGGACAGCGGAGACAAATGGGAGAAAAATGGGACAAATGTAATATAACAACAATAAATTAATTAAAAAAGAAAAGTATACAATATGGAGAAGCCAAAGGACTTAATGCATGAACCATGGTCATGAACTAAGGAGGAGGGGAGGGAGTGCTGGAGGGAAGCAGGGTAAAAAGCAGAGCGGGGCAAAGTAACAACTCTAATGGCATAATCAATAAAGTATATTTAAAAAGAAATCCATTGGCCAGAGATGACAGCAGTAAGTGTCAGAGCCTGGACCCAGTATCTTGACTCTACAATTCTATTGAGGGGCTCATGAAGTCCCCCAATGGGCAACCATAAAACAGTTCAGTTTTTTCTCTTCTTTAAAAAAGTGTTTTTATACACATGACATCAATAACCTTGAGTAACTACTTAGTAGTGGAGGTCTTGCAAGGTCATAGGCCACGTGAATATTTAACTTTATAAGAAACTACCTGCCATGTTAGAGAGTTACAGTTGGCCCATTATCTTTACCTACATTTAATTCAGTCAGCCTTTTTCACATTAGCCATTTCAATGGGTATATAGTACTATCTCATGACTTTTTAAAGTATAATTTACATCAAGTAAAACTGACCCTATCAGTGTACAATACTATAGGTTTTGAAAAATGCACATAGTTATAAAACACCACTATGTTCAATACCCTCAAATTTTCCCATATCCTTTTTTAATCAACCCCACCCCACCTTCAGACTTTGGCAACTATTATCCCATTGTCTTTCACTAAAATTTTGTCTTTACAACCTAGTAGTGATTTTCCAAGATTTATCAACCAAAATGATTGTTTTATACTTAAACTCCCAATTCATATCAGCACTCAACTCAACTGTTAGCTCTGAATGCAGACCAGCAATGTGGTTTGTGTGACACTGTTCCCTAGAAATTAAACAATAATATCAAGATTCATAAATGTAAGGTTTTTTAATTGAAATTTTTGTGATTAATTGTAGATTTACATGCAGTTATAAGAAACTGCCCTGGCTGGTGTGGCTCAGTGGATTGATTGCTGGAGATGGGAACCCAAGGGTTGCTACTTTGATTCCTAGTCAGGGCACATGCCTGGGTTGTGGGCCAGGTCTTCTTTAGCTTGGGACTTGCAGTAGGCAACAGATCCATGTATCTCTCACACATCAATGTTTCTCTCCCTCTCTTTCTCCCTTCCTTCCCTTCTCTCTAAAAATAAAATTAAGAAAAAATAATTTTTAAAATTATGCCAAGATTCCATTTGCCCTTTACCTAATTTATCCCAGTGTTAACATCTTGGAAAACTATAGTACAAACTCACAACCAGGATATCAACTTTGATACAATCATCCAGTACTATTTGTATTTCCCCTTATCTCTATGTGTATGTAGTTGTGCATGTGCATTAAGTTCTATACAATATTAGCACATGTATAGGGGCTTGTGTCTCAATCACCATAGTCAACATACTGAAATAGCTCCAACACTGTAAGGATCCTTCTTGTTATCCATTTACAATCATGTCCACTAATGGCTCTCACCACCACGACTTGTCCCAAACCACTGAAACCTCTAATTTACCCTCCATTACTAAATCATACAGCATGTAACTTTTTGAGATTGGCTTTTGTTAAAAACAAACAAAAAAACAAAACACAAACCCAAACTAAGACACATAACTTGAAAGAAAGAAAGAAAGAAAAAGGAAAGAAACGAAACAGAGGAAAGAAATTTGGAATACTACCAAAAAATAATAACAATAGACAGAAAAACAAAGGAACAAAGCCAATGAAGGTACAGAGCTACCAGAAAACAAAATATAAAATAGCTACAGGAAATGTAAATCTCAACAGTTACCCCAAATGTAAATAAACAGAATGAAAAGTACAGTGTAGCAGATTGGATCAAAAAACAAAACCCGACCATATGCTGACTTCAGGAGACATATCTTAGCTGCAAGGTCAAAATTGACTCAAAGTGAAAGGATGCACTATGATTCTATAAGCAAACACCATCCACAGGAAAGCAGGTGTAGCTTTAATTACATCTGACAAAATAGATCTCTAGATAAAAAAGGTAAGTAAAGAAAAACATAGACATTTTATAATGGTAAAGGGAACAGTGCATCAGAAAGACATACATACAGGGTGCGTGCCGTTAACATTGCACCTCCCTGTGCTTATTAATTTTGAAAAGCCATGATTCTAAGGTTATAATTTAACATCATTGTTTCAGATATAAAGTATTAAATTCTGAGAGCAACCATCATGTCAAAGGAATATAATGTTAGAGCAACCATAACTTCTGGACTGCGTGCAGGGAGAACTGCTAAGAAAACTGCAGATTTCAATAATATCCCTTTACTTATAGCTTACAATGTGAAGGTGTACAATTCTGATCCTGATGTCACCACACCAACAAGGAAAACACATAAGGTACAAAAGGATTACACAAATCCAGATATTGCACACAGAATCCAGGATATTATCAGTGAAGATTCAGGATATTTACCTAGACATTTTGAGAGATGTAGTTGTACTGTGGTTGTGATAAAATGATGTCATCTTATCTTCCAACAAGATAGTGCACCTTCATTTAATGCAAAAAGGTGCAAGAATTTCTCAGTGTCAATGTTCCTGAATGCTGGTCAAAGGAAATCTGGCCACCTAGTTCACCAGATGCAAATCCTTCACGCTATTATGTATGACGTATTTGTGAGAGAGAAGTTAATAAACAACCTCAGTGGATTCAGCACCAACCTGCCTCCAGCCACTGATCTGCTCGTTTGATTCCCAGTATGCTACTAATCTGGCTGGAGACCTGACTTGCAACCTGGTTATGTGCCCTGGCTGGGAATTGAATCAGCAACCTTTGGGTTCTCAGGCCGGCGCCTTATCCACTGTGCCACCAGCTAGGGCTTAATTTTGTCTATCCTTGAGAGTATTTCATGATCTCTGGAGAATGTTCAGTCTGATGTTTTGATATTAATGGCACTCAAATGCCAATCATGTCCATTTGGTTTAATGTGTCATTTAAGACATATATTTCTTTATTAATCTTCTGTTTGGATGATCTACCTATAGCTGTCATTGTGATATTTAGTTTTCCTCAGTGATCATATATTTTTTCTTTTTCCGTTATTTTTGTTAGTAGTTACTTTATATATTTTGATGATCTCTTATTGTGTGCATACAGGGTGCGTGCGATAAAGTGGCAAAATTTTAGGAAAATAAACAGCATGCCACAAAAGTGTTATATTTTGAAATGAATTTATTCTTTTCAATATGTAAATACATAAGCATAGTCATTATTTTTTTAATTGTTTAAAAAAAAAGTCTCCATTTGCTGCAATAATAGACTCAATTTGACTTTGGAATCTTGAGTACTCTTTCACTTTTCTTCATCCATAGACATCATAATGTTTTCAGTCTTAGCTTTAACAGCTTCTTTGTAAGAGGGGAGGAGAGAGATGGAGATTGTTTGAAAGAAGGTTAAGGGATTATCAAAGAATATATATGAAGAAGCCAGAGACATGGACAACAGTGTGGGGATTGACTATGGAAATGGGAGGTGGAGGGGCAAGGGGGGCTAAAGAGGGAAATATTGGGATGACTATAACAGCATAAATAACATAAATTTTTTTTTAAAGAAATAGGACATTAAATGCACAAGTAAACCATCTTGTAGTAATTTTTTCAAAATATATACATACATGTATCAAGTTATCATTTTGTAGTCATTAAAATTATACCCTATCATATGTCAATTATATTTTCATAAAGCTGGGGAAAAAGACCTTAAAAACCACTACCATAAAATAAGCGCCGAATAAAAATCCCTATAAAAACTGGAAGATAATACTATAAATATTTAGAAGTTATCACTCTTAAAATGAAAGTTTAAAACATGCCATGTATCACTGCCTTGTTCAATAGTCTTTCATGACAAATATTCCAGAAGTGGATAAAGTTCATTCTTTTTATGGTGACATTGGTCAAATCCAGAATTCATTCAAAAGCATCCTTACAGTCAGTGTTAGATTACATGTTGCTTCACATAAGCTTCTTTTATTTTTCTTAATGATAAACTATTTTGTCTGGTTACTGATTCTGCCTTTGAAATTAATATTACTTTTACTAATTTATATTTAGATTAAGTTCATAAATGTAGGAGTAGTCCAAGGAAACATTCATACCTTTGCTCTTTGCACCTTCTCTGTATTTACAAAAAAACTGTAGTCTATACAGCGACTATTCTGAATTCAAAAGCACCAGAAGGTATTGTAAATGTATATACTGGGTTGTATTTACATATACAACTTAAAATCTTACAGTAATGTTAACAGTACTACACACAGGATAACATGTTGTAACTGCCAATTAATAGATTTTTTTTTGGTTCCCAAAATTGTTATGTCTGATCATAGGATCTATATGAAATATGAACATAAACTTAATACTTTACTTATTTAAAACTCATCGTTAGTGACAGAACATAAAAACATAACTATAAGATATTAACAGTTATGAGTAAGTCTGATTTCTTAGACCATGCTTTTCTTCTAGATGATCCTATCTCAGTTCCTAAAAATGTTCACTTTTATTTTCTATTTAGTGTGCCTGCATGGCTTACTTTTCCTTTCCACTGCATGTCAGTGAATATCTTAAAACCAGTGGCATCCAAAAATATTGACTGTTGGTGTTTAATACTCTAGAAAGTTTTTTTCCTGTCTTCCTGACTTTACTTTCCTCAGAATTTGGAATTCAAATAACACACAGATTCCCTGAGAAATGCTAAGAATGTCTTCCCATATGGAAATGCTACTTAATCCAAAAATTATCTGCTTTGAACCTCCAGTATTTGTCTCAAGGTGAACAGCACCCATTAAGAGAGTTACTTCTCAGCAGTATTTCTTATTTTACCTCCCTGTTTCCGAATTTCTAGAAACCTGGTATTGCCAGTTCTTGAGCTTTCTCAGGATTTACAAGGTAAATAAGGTTGGTGTCAATTTTCCCCTGTCCTCTTAGCATGACCATGAGCCTTGGGCATCTAAGTTAATTTCCGCTTATTCTTGGACTCTTCAGTTTTCTTAAATTTTTTTTTTAAATATTTTATTTTATTATTTTTAGGAAGAGGGGAAGGGAGAGAGGCAGCAAGGGAGAGAGACATCAGTGTATGGTTGCTTTTCACCTGCCTCCAGCCACAGATCTGACTGCAGACCCGGCTTGCAACCTGGTTATGTGCCCTGGCTGGGGAATCGAACCTGCGACCTTTGGGTTCGCAGGCCGGCGGCGCCTTACCCACTGTGCTACCAGCCAGGGCCTGACTCTTTAGTTTTCTAAATTGCATTGCTATTATCTCCTTTCCTTGTCCTTTTGGGTTTTTACTATAGACTTAGCAAATTTTCAATATGGGGCAAGATTAGGAGAGTCAATCTACTATTTAAAATTTTTTTATTTAATTTATTGGGCAACATTGGTTATTAAAATTATATAGGTTTCAGGTGTACTCAATATCATCTCTATATTGTACTGTGTTCACCACAGCACTCTCAACTCTCAACACTCAACTCTCCTTTCATCATCGTTTATCCTCCCCACTTTTACCCCCTTCTACCATCTTAATCTCACAGGAGTCATTAAAACAAGCATCTTAAGTGATTCAGAGGTAGATGTTTCCAAAACCATACTTTCAAATCCTGAACTAGAGGATAATCAGTAGAAAATGCCCAGAATAGTACATACAACTAGAAATAGTAAAAGAAGTTGAGGATGTTTATCAACAGGAAACTTTTGAGAACTACATAACTGTTGTTTCAATAGCTACAGGGCTAATGGGAGAAATAAGTCAGGCTTTCTCTCTGCCACTAAGGAAAACCAGGCTATTATGTGGAACTGTGGCCCAGAGACCTGTTACAAAATAGAGAAGAATTTCTTAGCAGACAAAACTATCCCAAGAAGGAATGAATGAACAGCCATGGGAAATAACAAACTCAAGACCAGGCCGCACACTATCACTTTTTGGGGATGCCACTAACAGCATCTAAGGCCTACATGATTTTGTAGTCTAGCTGGTTGCTGAGGCAAGGCTAACACATGAAAAACAAAGTTAACAAATAATTAAATGCTAGAAGGATAAAATTATAAAAATAAAGTCATTTTAAGCATATTGAGTAAAGGCTACCAAATATAAAGAAATATTACAAGTAATAATTTCTTGTTCCAAATTTCTCAGTTGGAATATACATTTTTTGTTTCCACAGACTCTGCACTCAAATGTGCACTTGTCCCTAGATTTATTATGAGTAGTTGAAAAGTGACAAAGTGATTTCCTGATTCCTGTGGAAAATGTCCCTATGAGCCACAGATTTAATTATTAAGCATCTTATCCTTACCTAAAATGCACCTTGGCTTAAAAACAGGTCTCCAGCACTTATTCTCCTCAACTCCTCCAATCAATGAACAAAGAGGACACGAGATAGGATGTAGCACAGTGAACAATAGAAAAGAGGTATGACATGAGGCTTTGGCAGAAATCAGACAGGCCATACCACAGGGTTGGGGGGAAGGAAGAATGTAGTTAAATATTTCAGATTTATTCTAAATATAATGGTAAATAATAGAAGAGTTTCAAGCAGAAGATAATATGACCAGATTTTGTATCTTTTAAAATAGCTTTTCTGCAAAAAATAAAATGGAGGTAATAATACTTTTTGGCATACCAGTCAGAAAGCAGTATCCAGAAAGGTAATGGTGATTTGAATTTGAGCTAGAATGATAGAGGTAGAGATGAAATGACATTTGAGAAACTCTTCCTGACGTTAGAATAAAGAAAATGCCAAGAGGTCTGAAAGATGATCAGAGATCTTTCATAAGCATTTGGATAAATGGTGGTTTCAGGCCCCAGTGAAGTATATACTGCCAGATACAAGTTGTTGGAAGTGCAAGAAAAAAAGGGAATACTGTTTTGGGTAGGTTATGTTTGAAAACCTATGAGCCATTGAAGCGTGAATGCCTCACAAGTTCCACTTCACCATTTTCCACTGAATATCTCTGTTAAAGCTTCAAATTCAGGGTGCTGACATTCAAAATCTTTTTATTTCTGCATCTGCTCCATTTGCTGATTAATTAACACCACCAATTGTGGGGAAGGTCATAGATGTGTTCCTACATGTGAGAGAACAAGCTGGAATATAAAATATCTTAAATCTCACTGGTAAAATTCTATGACTCACAGATTCATTCTTTTTTTAATTTTATTGTTGTTGTATTAACATCCACCCCCTTTTTGCTCCCCTCTGTCCCCCTTCCCACCCACCCATTCCCCCCAAAGTCAATCCCACCCGTTGTCCATGTCCATGGTTCCTTTATACTAGGTTCTTGTCTAAGCTGCTCCCCTTCTTTGCCTCTGCCTCCCTCCTCCCCCCAACCCCGTTCCCCCTGACCACTGAAGGCCTATTCCTTGTATTCATATACTTGGTTCTGTTTTGCTTGTTGTTAGTTTTGCTCATTATTGTCCAGTAATGGGTGAGATCATATGATATTTGTCCTTCACTGACTGGATTCATGTCATAAAGGTTAACCTTAAGTAAAGAGTTAACTTACAACTCTGCAAACATTCAAAACCACTTGAAAATACATATATAAATATTAAAGGGTACCTTTATCTACAGCTTATTTTGTTAGGAATATTACAAGATAGATTTTAGAATGGATCTAAGTGATAGATTCAAGAGTTAAATGTTAACTCTCAATTATCTGTCCTGTTTTTCTAAAGTGAAAAAACTGAAAGCAATTTTTTCAGCCAACAAGCATGACAATTTGTATTAATGTCCTGTTATGGCACAACACTTGCCAATCTGTTGAATGACATCAATAGAAAAATGATTTCATTTCTAATCAAGTTTGTGAGAAAGTCTGAGTTTCTGAAAGAAAACAAGAGACCACATAATGGTTGCCAAAGAGGATGGAGGTTTGGGGGAATGGGTGAAAAGAGTGAAGGGATTGACTTGGTAAAAATAGTTATGAGGACAGAAATTACAGTACTGAAAATATAGTCAATGATATTGTAATAACTATGTATGATGCCAATTTTGGGTACTGGAAATATCAGGGGGAACACTTTGTAAAGTATATGATTGTCTAACAACTATGTTGTACACCTGAAACTAATACAAAATATTGAATGTAAACTGTAATGGAAAAAAAAATTTTAAGAGATTGTGTTGATTTTGTCCTTTCTAGCTCATTATACTTGGATACGACCACTGGTAAACAAAAAAGACATGAATTCAACTTCACTGATATCCACAATTAACAAGTGCAGTACTTACTTTTTGGTTTTGGTCATTTGGGTAAGGAAAATATATGATCATGAAAAAAAAGAATGAGTGTTTGAGATGAGGTACATAGTGATTATAGCATAAGGTACACAAATTGATACATGTGTTAAAATTCATAGAACTGTAAAAAGGAATAAAAACAAAAGAAGAAAAAAATAAATAAGACAAAAAAATTCATAGAACTGTAAACCAAAAGGCAAAATTGTCAATTTTACTGTAGTGTAATAATTTTTAAAGATACAGAATAAGAGAACAAAAATAGTGCCATATTTTTTAAAGGAGGAAAATATCATAAAAAGATAGAATACAAAGATTTCCCAGAAAATTCAAGTTTTGCCAATTTAATGTTTTTGAAATGCAAAATATTAAAAGATGTTTAAGTACTTCTAGTAGTTAAAAGTATATCAATAGCCTCTAGAATTTCTTCTAGGTCTATAAATATTTCAACATGCTTTTATCAGATTAGGACCTTTTTAATTATTTTTGGGCTTTAAACTTTTAGGCTAAAAATGGCAAAAATGTTCAATTTTGTCACTTTTGCATACTAACATTTTATAATTTTCCTCCTTCCTAAAAATAAATATGTGGCACTATTTTTATCCACTTATTCTGTATCTTTTTAAGAATTAGCATACAGTAAAACTAAATCAGTTTGCCCTTTGGTTTATAGTTCTATGAACTTAAACACATGTACAGATTCGTAATAACCACCACTAAAATCAGGATACAACTCACCTCACCTCAAAAATACCAGTGCTTTCTCACTCTGTCCCTAGAAAAGACAAGTGTGATGATAGGTAGCAATTTACTACGAAAAGCTAGGAATCAGTATTTACCACCTTTGATGCTGGTAACCCGAAAAGAAGTATTATAAAAGCATTTTTATTTTATTGTATTTTGCCTCTTTAAAAAGTTGTGGTATAGGCCTTGGCTGGTAGCACAGTGGATAAGGCGCCGGCCTGCGAACCCAAAGGTCGCAGGTTCGATTCCCAGCCAGGGCAACATAACTAGGTTGCAAGCCAGGTCTCCAGGCAAGTCTGTGGCTGGAGGCAGGTGTAAAGCAACATACATTGATGTCTCTCTTCCTCTCTGCCTCTCTCTCTTCCCCTCTTTCTAAAAATAATAAAATAAAATCTTAAAAA
The DNA here is from genome assembly GCA_004026585.1 of Noctilio leporinus. Classification (NCBI taxonomy): domain Eukaryota; kingdom Metazoa; phylum Chordata; class Mammalia; order Chiroptera; family Noctilionidae; genus Noctilio; species Noctilio leporinus. The sequence continues at coordinate 22,407 of PVIW01006904.1, read as the reverse complement.
AAAAAAAAGTTGTGGTATAAACAGGGTGAACCAGGTGCTAAGTATCTATAATCCTGGTATTTATGGGAGCCTGAGTAAGTCACATATAAATCTAAGTTATGTTAAAGTTCCAAGAGTCCACAGGATACAAATACATCTGGAGACTTTTTCAGTGCATTTATAGAAGCCAAATGCTATAAAGTGCCAAGAGCACCTTATATGATTCTATTTATATGAGATATCTACAACAGTCAAATTCGTAAGAGACAAAAAGTAGAATGATGGTTGTTAGGGGCTGGCTGGAGGTGTGGGGGTAAGGAGTTATTTAATAGGTACAGAGTTTTAGTTTGGGAAGCTAAAGGTCTGGAGAGCATGGTTGGGATAGTTGCACAACATTATAAATATACTTAATGTTAGAATTGTACACTTAAAAATGGTTAAAATGCTAACCTTCATGTTATATGTATTCTACCACAATTTAAACAAACAGTGAAGCAAAACACACAGATTATCCTAACAAATCAGGCCACAGGGAGATAATAAAACTTAAAAATTGTATGTAAAATAGTGAGACGCAACATGTTCTAGAGAGCTGTGGTAATGTAGCTTTCCTCAGTTTTTCAAAATGTTCAGAGACCTTATAAATATTCAAAATTACCACTGCCTTTAAATTCATAAATAAGAAAAACAAATACCACATTAATGTTAGTAGGGTTTTATAAAAATGTTATTTACAAATTGCCCCCAATCAATATACAGCCAACATAGTTACATTCAAGCTCTGTACATATTAAATCCTGAAGTAAACTTTTGCTGTCATGAAATAAGTACACTACTTGATGACCAACTATCCAGTATAACTCTCACAAATTTAATACTGTATGAATAACAAAATGAAGCAATAACTTCTAGGAGTCTGTTTGAAATAGAAAATTAAGTGAACCAGCAAAGCTGAAGCAGAATATAGCATATATTTAAGTCAGGGAAATAAGGAGGCACTAGTGTCTAAAATAATAAACACTATAAAGTTAAATATGTACATACTAGGAACTCAAATGTCACACAAACCAGGAGACTACCCTGTCAGTTTCTATAGCTCATATAATTTAACAGCAGTAACCCAAAGTACCACCCAGAAGCCTTTTACAGGAAAAAACTGACAGTCCTGACTGTACAAAAAATGAAATATATCAGTACAGTAAGATATAAAACAGAACTTTAATAGAAAAATAGATTGAAAATACCTGCCACATATCTCTATACAAAGAATTCTTACAAGTCAATAAGGAAAACACAAAATTCAACAGGAAATGAATTACAGAAACTATACAAATTATATACACTAGTTCCTCTTGCTTCATTTTTCAAATCTCAAACTGTTATTCATACATTCTTCACAGCTTTTGTCCTGGGCCTGGTCTTCCTCACATAGCAGTAATTGTTTTACCTACTCTCTGAATTACCTCCACAGACCTATAACATGATTTTCATAGAGAGTAAAAGAACTATTGCATAATCTACAAGGCTGTAATATGCCTCATAAGAAACTTATATTCAGAATGTATAAGGAACTCATAATTAAATGGTGAAGACAAATAACATGATTAAAAATGGACAAAGGATAGGAACAGGTATTTCTCCAAAGGTATACAAATGGCCAATAAGTACATGAAAAGATGTTCAACATAACTAGCCACCAGGCAAATTCAAATCAAAACCCAATGAGACATACTTCATACCAGGTAGGAAGGCTAGAATGAAAAATAAAAACAAAAACAAAAACAGGTATTGAAGTGTTGATGAGAATGTGGATAAATCAGAACCTTCATACATTGCTAATTAGAATGTAAAATAGTGCAGGCAGCTCTAGAAAAAAGTCTGGCAATTTCTCAAAAAGTTAACTATGGAGTTACCATATGTCCCAGCAATTCTACTTCTAGGTTATAAACACAAGAGAAACGAAAACATGACGTTCATTCTCAAAGATGGACCACATGGTAGGACACAAAACAAGCCTCCACAAATTCAAGAAAATTGTAATCATACCAAGCATCATCTCAGATCACAATGGCTTGAAATTAGCAACCAACCTCAAGGAAAAAAAACAAATATATTCTAATTCACGGAGACTTAATAACATGTTATTAAGTAATGAATAGATTAACAATGATCTCAAAGAAGAAATCAAAAAGTTTCTGGAAACAAAAGAAAATGAATACACAACAGCCCAAAACCTATGGGACACAGTGAAGGCAGTCCTCTAAGGGAGGTACACAGTAATACAAGCCTACCTAAAAACGTTAGAAGAAGAAGAAACTCCTAAAAACAACCTAACCATAAAGCTTCAAGAACTAGAAGAGCAACAATGAACAAAGCCCAGAGCAAGTAGAAGGAAGGACATTATCAAGACGAGAGCAGAACTAAATGACATAGAGACTAAAAGCACAATTCAAAGGATCAATAAACCCAGGAGCTGATTCTTTGAAAATATAAACAAAACTGACAAGTCTTTAACCAGACTCATCAAAGAAAAAAAAAAAAAAAACACACACACACGAGGGCCCAAACAAAATCAGAAATGACAGGTGAAATCACAACTGATGCCACGGAATACAAAGGATTGTAAGAAATTACTACATTCAACTATATGACAAAATATTTGACAACCTAGGTGAAACAGATAAAGTTCTGGAAATGTATAATCTTCCAAAAATGAATCAAGAAGAAACAGAAAGCCTGAATAGACCAATCGATCACAACTAGTGAAATTGAAGCAGTAATCAAAAGCTCCCAATATACAAAAGCCCTGTACCAGATGGCTACACAGGTGAATTTTATGAAACATTTGGGGAAGAACTAATTCCTATCCTTCTCAAACTATTCAAAAAAATCCAAGAAGAGGGAAGACTCCCAAACTCTTTCTATGAGGCCAGTATTATTCTAATTCCAAAACCATGTCAAGATGCAATAAAGAAAGAAACTACAGGCCAGTATCTCTGATGAACATAAATGTGAATATTCTAAACAAAATATTGGCAAACTGGATCCAACAATGTATTTAAAAAATCATACACCATGACCAAGTGGGATTCATCCCAGGAATGCAATGGTACAGTATATGCAAATCAATAAATATAATACACCACATAAACAAACTGAAAGACAAAAACCATATGATATCATTAGATGCCAAAAAAGCATTTAATAAAGTACAGCACCCTTTTAAGATAAAAGATGGGAATAGAGGGAGCATACCGCATCATCGTAAAGGCCATATATAAGAAACCTGCAGCCAACATTATAATCAATGGGCAAAAACTGAAAGCCTTTCCCTTAAGATCAGGAACAAGACAAGGGTGCCCGCTCTTTCCACTTCTATTTAAGATAGTCTTGGAAGTTCTAGCCACAGAGATCACACAAGAAAAAGGAATCAAAGGCATCCAAATTGGAAAGGAGGAAGTAAAACTGTCATTATTTGCAGATGACAAAATAAAGTACACAGAAATCCCTATAGACTCTACTAAAAAAACACTCATCCTAATTAGTGAATTTGGCAAAATAGCTGGATACAAAGTCAATATCCAGAAATTAAAGGGACTTTTATACACCAATAATGAAACATCAGAGAAAGAAACTAGAAAACAAACCCTATTTTCTATAGCAACTAATAAAAATGAAGTACCTAGGAATGAATTTAACCAAGGAGATAAAAGACCTGAACTCAGAAAACTGCTGAACACTTAAGAAAGAAATTAAGGAAGATACAAATAAATGGAAGAATATACCATGTTCATGGATGGGAAGAATTAACAGCATTAAAGTGTCCATACCACCAAAAACCATCTATAGATTCAATCCCTATTAAAATACCAATGTCATATTTCACAGACTTAGAACAAATACTTAAAAAATTTATATGAAGTCAAAACAAGCCCAAAAAGCTATAGCAATCTTGAGAAAGAACAAAATAGGAGGAATCATAATACCAGATATCAAACTATATTACAAAGCCATAGTAATCAAAAGAGTCTGGAACAACACCAGACAAACAGATCAATGAAACAGAATAGAGAGTCTAGAAATAAACCCAGGACTCTATGGGCAACTAATATTCAACAAAAGGGGAAGGAACATAAAATGGAGTGCAAATAGCCTCTTCAATAAGTGCTGTTGTGAAAACTGGACAGGCACATGCAAAAAAATGAAACTAGACCACCAATTTATACCATCCACCAAAATAAACTCAAGATGGATAAAGGACTTAAACATAAGCAGTGCCATCATAAAAGTTCTAAAGGCAGAAAAAAGCAGATATCCCACACAACAATATTTTCACTGATATCTCTCCCAGGGTAAGGGAAATAAAGGAACAAATAAACAAGTGGGATTACAGCAAACTAAAAAGTTTCTGCTCAGCTAAAGAAAACATCAACAAAATAAAAACTGAACCAACCATATGGCTGCCAGTGACACCTCAGACAAGGGTTTGATCTCCAAAATATATAAATAACTAATACAACTCAATACCAGGGAAACAAACAACCCAATGAAAAAATGGGCAAAGGACCTGAACAGACACTTCTCCAAGGAAGACATACAAAGGGCTCACAGGCATATGAAAGAATGCTCAACATCACTAGCCATCACAGAGATATAAATTCAAACCATAATGTGACACCACTTCACACCTGTCAAAATGGCCATCATTAACAAATCAATGAACAGCAAATGCTGATGAGGATGTGGAGAAAAGGGAACTCTGGTGCATTGTTGGTGGGAATGCAGACTGGTACAGCCACTATGGAAAACAGTATGGAATCTCCTCAAAAAACTAAGAATAAAACTGCTTTATGACCAATTGATTCAAATGCTATGATTACACCCAAAGAATCCTGAAACACCAATTCAGAAGAACCTATGTACCTCTATGTTCATAGCAGAACTATTTATAATAGCCAAGTGCTGGAAACAGCCTAAGTGCCCTTCAGTGGATGAATGGATCTAAAAATTGTTGTATACTTCTTGGCTGGTGTGACTCAGTGGATTTTTGCTGGCCTGCAAACCCAAAGGTTGCTGGTTCGAATCCCCAGTCAGGGCACATAACCAGGTTGCAAGGTAGGTATTCAGCTAGGTCCTTAGCTGGAGGCAGTTGAAGGGCAATCATACATTGATTATCCTCTCACTTTCTTCCTCCCTCCCTGCCCTTCTCTCTTTAAATAATAAATAAAATCTTAAAAAAACAAACCAAAAAAAACCTGTGGTACATTTACACAATGGAGTTCTATGCAGCAGAAAGAAAGAACTTCTACCATTTGCGATAACATTGTGGAACTGGAGTATCATGCTTAGTGAAATAAGACAGGCAGCAAAAGTTAAATACCATATGTTCTCAATACAGAAGACTAATGAACAACATAAGCAGATGAGCAAAAAGGAACGAAAGACATGGGGGTAAAAAGAACAGATGAATGACAGTGACTAATGGGGAGGGGGTAAAGGGGGAAAGCTAGGGAAGGGTCAGCTGAGCTAGTGTGAAGGATCCATGGACATGGACAAGCGGAGGACTGACTGCGGGGGAGGGGGCAGGGAGAGCAATGGGGGAAAAATTAAACAATTGTGATACAACAATAAATAAAATTAATAAAAAATATGATGTCCACATAAAAACTTATACATTAACATTCATAGCATTATTTATATTAGCCAAAACAACCCTAATGTCCATCAACTGACCAATACAGATAAATGGTGGTATATCCATACAATGAAATATTATCTAGCAATAAAAAGGAATGAAGTACTGATACATGCTACAACATGGTGGCATAAATGTTATGTGAAAAAAGACAATCACAAAAGACTACATGCTATATGGCTTCATTTATATGAATGATCCAGAACAGGCAAACATATGGACAGCAAATTAGTAGTTGCATAGGGCTAGGAGTGCAGTGGGGTAGTGGAGGAAATCAGAAAAGACTGCTAATGTGTTCAGGGTTTCTTTTTAGGGTAATGTAAAAAATATATGTATATGTTATATATGTGTGTGTGTGTATACATATATATGTGTGTGTGTGCATATATATATATGTATATATATGTATATATATATATACATATATATAAAGGAACTCATTAAAATGCAGCTGGAGTGCCATCCCAGAGGAACTGTCTTGTATGTCTCATGCCTAAAATTTTGAAAATTTTAATGGCAAAATAACCTTTTGAATAGGTTGAATGTAAAACTGAGCCCCAATGAACCCACAAAAATACCAAGAACCTAGATATTATGAGTACTGGAATGATGACATCTGAACTGAAAAGTAAAAGTACTGTTTAAAATTAGCATCACTATGTTAACTTTTCTGCACCAATAGAAATACCTTCCTTCTATTGATGTAATTATTACCTTCACTTTCTCATAAATACCCCTGGACTCCTTCCTGAATAAATTCTTCTCCAATAGCTACTCTTTGTGAACAAATGTTGGTTACCTCTCACTATGAAAGACATTTATTTTTAGGTTAACAGTGTTGATGGCTATACCACTTTGTAAATGTTCTAAAAAAAATCAATGTACATTTTAAATGGGTTAGTTCTATGGTATGTGAACTATATCTCAATTAAGCTGTTATTTATTTATGTTCTTAAAGAACTGTAGAATGTGGTTGTTCCCCATTATATATTCAGCTCTTAAAACAGCCTTAGGAAATACTAGATATTAAAAAAATTATGACGAAATGAAAAAAACGTATTTCAAAACATGGGTTAAACTATTATAAAATTGTCATATCAACGTGATGAAATTACTGCAGGTTGGCATTAACAGAGTACATTGTGTGTACATATATGTGTTTTCCTGAAAAGAAGACATAAGACTGAGAAATTCAGCAGAACCAAGTCCTTGAAGGATATTAAGCCAGGATAGCGACTTTGTATTACCTGAATCAATGGGAAGGCCAGAAAGGTTTTAATCTGAGAAACTACACAGACTGTTTTTATTTATTTATTTATTAAAAAAAAAAATTTTTTTTTTTAAGATTTTATTTCATTTTTAGAAAGAGGGGAAGGGAGAGAGGCAGAGAGGGAGAGAGACATCAATGTATGGTTGCGTTTCACCTGCCTCCAGCCACAGACCTGACTGGAGACCTGGCTTGCAATCTGGTTATGTGCCCTGGCTGGGGAATCGAACCTGCGACCTTTGGGTTCGCAGGCCGGCGCCTTATCCACTGTGCTACCAGCCAGGGTACAGACTGTTTTTAAATAAGAAATGCTACTTCTATCCAAAGGTGAAGTAGGCCTATTGAATACCCTGAAGTACAGCAATCATCCCTCTGATGAGAATGCGGGTGGGGGAGATAGAGTAACACAGGGGTGTATCAAAATATTAGAATCTTCATAATTTTTTAAATTAGTGACTGACGCTCATAAATACACATATATGTACAAGCACCGTCCCCTACAATGAAAATTATTTTTACAGTCAGCTCCTGTATGGAGCTCAAGTACGATCTGTACGAAAATGATGATAACCACTTACCCAGAAAATACGACAGTCATCTGGACGGGGTCCTTCAAGCAGCGAGTGCAGTAACTTAGGCCCACCAACAAAGTGCTAAATTCTCTCTCTTCCACAGGACCCCAACTCTTCACAAATGTGCTCTTGAGCCCACTTAGCTAGTACTGCAGGACAAGGTTTCTTGGACTGGGGGATGCTGAAGCCCCTAGCAGCACCCCCCGGCTTGAGGCCCACCTCTAGCACCCAAGCACAAACATGCGACCTGGCGGTGGCGTAAGCCACCTATAGAGAATTGAAAGAAGCCTTCCCTTGCAGTAGCACACCTCGCACGCAAACACTGCCACTACGCTACCGGAATAATCCCTAGGGAGTTTAGGAAAGACCGGGACTTCTGCGGGGAGGGGACCTAACCTCTCAAGGACAGATGTACCACAACCTACTGGCAAAAGGCTCGAGCGTTCCGGCTGGAAGTGGAGTGGGCTGGAACATCCCGCAGGCAGACACGCCCCTCGGGGAGCAGTAGAGACTTCCGGTGTCTCCTCCTCCGGAGGCTAGAGCATTAATACGCGTGATTTGCTTGCCTGACGTGTATTGGATTCTGACGGCACTGCAGATACTGAGCAAAAATGGCCGCTGTTGCCGGGCTTTAGCTTTTTAGTCTTGTGTTCATGCTGGGACGGGCTTCTCCTCAAATTTCCTGGTTTTGTCTTCTGAATTCTGGTAAGTCACAGCGTACATTCAGTCCAAAACAGGGCTTGCTGAGGAAATTGAAGCCACAGGCTTAAAATTGCCCTGGAGATTATAACAGGTCATGCTCTTGGCTGACCCCCAAAATAAGTCGTCTGACCTCTTCCACCACAACTCTGGCACTGAAGTTCGTCTAGCTCCTTTCGACTGAGAAATTTGGCAAAAATAAAATTTTATTTTTGTTAAATATTTTTTAAGTCTCTACTGGACTCTAGAGAATGCAGGGCTAAGAAAAAACCTGGAATGGTTCTGTTGTCATGGAATTGAGTAGTAAAGTGGGTAATAATAGTACTTGCTTAATAGATTCGTTAGGATGATGTAAAGTATTTATAATAGTGTCAGGCAGTTTGTAAGTGCTCAGTAAACCATAGCTATTAGTATTTTCATCTTGGTCATTCCATGATCATCATTTCTATTATTACCGTTTCCTTTTTTAGTGTCAAGCCTGAAGTCCAAATACCTTTTCTCCATGAAGCAAAGAGTCACAATTCATGGGTCACCTGAGTTGTCATTCAAAACCAGACAAATCAAATTCATTCCTTAAGCTGTTCATTACATGCCTCTATCAAGAAAAAAAAATAGTTTATAACTACGTTGTGTGGTACTGATATGCATAAAACTGTCCTAATACATGGAACTTTAAAAAGATAAAAAAACGTAAATTGAATTTCTTTAATTTTCTTCCCATGCAACAAATAAGTTGCTGAGCTTATATTGTATCACTTTGGAGTCTAATGTCTAAGTGAGCAGATTATAACAGGCCTATCATTAAATTATTAATCCAGCCCTGGCTGGTGGCTCAGTGGATAGGCGCCAGCCTGTAAACCCAAAGGTCGCTGGTTCATTCCCCAGCCAGAGCACATAAGTAGGTTGCAAGCCAGGTCTTCAGGTAGGTCTGTAGCTGGAGGCAGGTGAATGGCAACCATACATTGATGTTTCTCTCTCTCTCTGCCTTTCTCCATTCCCATCTCTCTGGAAATAATAAATAAATAAATAAATAAAATCTTTAAAAAATTATTAATCCCCAGAATAGCTCTTTTATAAATAATTAATATAAACTAATTGTATTTGAGCTGATTGAATATAACGACTATGAATGATGTCTTATATCAGAAGAAATGAAGAAATAAAATAGGCATACATTGAGTAATCTGCTTTGATCCAAGATGATTAACTTAAATTTCCAAAGAAAGAGATTAATATTGCAATGCCTTACACCAAACTTGATATTTTATAGGATAAATCAACAAAAATTTTTTGAGGTTTTATATATGTGCTTTATACAGTGTTTATGAAAATGAACCCTGGAACTATTAGCGCTGATGCTATACCAGAAATAGAAATATATTTACTTTGTAAATAAAAAAGGATAAAATAGATTTTTCTAAGTGTTTGAAAACTCAGAATTGACATTTCTATCACTGGACTTAAATCCACTAAAGTTTGTTCTAAATTTTTTAAAATGTTCCATACTGAATAATGTGCTATGTATCTATACAATATTTATTCCCCTCTTACCTTTATGTAACAGAACCCAGTTTTGTTCTAATAGCCACCATATTCTCAGTATCATAAATGATACCCATCTCTAAACCAATCACTCACTGTACAGAATTCATCTAGGAATGATTATTAGTCAAGGGAAGAACATGTGATACAAGTTGATTCAATCAGACTGAAGGGAAGAATTTCCATTTCATACCGAGGATAAAGTTTCTAACACATTATCCTCCTGACATGGAAACATCTAACCCACACTGCCACTACAAGCCATCTTGCCAACCACAAGGAAATAAAGCTGCCTCTGAGGACAACTAAATGAAGTGATAAAGATATTCCGTTCAGGAAAAAAAAAAAAAAAGTACCATATAATTTAACATATGTGGAATCTAATAACCAATAACCAAAATAAACTAACAAATTGGAACAGATTCATAGATCCTGAGAATACACTGATAGATGTCAGAGGGGAAGAGGATTGGATGACTGGGTGAAAAGAGTGAAGAAGGAAATAGCAAAGGAAAAAACCTCAGAGACATAGACAACAGTATGGTGACTACCAAAGGGAAAGGAGGTAGGGGAAGGTAAGAGAGAGTACCAGGATGGGCGATAAAATATGATGGAAGGAGACCTGACCTAGGATGGTGAACACACAATACAAAATATACAGATAATGTATCATAGAATTGTATATCTGAAACCTATCTAATTTATTAACCAATGTTACCCCAATAAATTCAATAAAATTTTTGAAAAAATACTTGTATATTATTCCAAACCTGGAACTCATCCTCTTTCTGAAATTCTTGTAGGGCTATTAATATGTTTCCTTACTGTTTTGATACAGCATGGAGATTAAATGAGCAAATATAGTAATGGTAAGGTTGTAAGTGCTCAACAAATGTTAGTTATCATTATTGTTAAGTGAGCTTGACAGGGATTTTACTTCTTACAGCCAAAAGTATCCTATCTGATATCTACTCTCTCATATATTTAAGAAAAGTATCTGTCTCCCTCTTGGCTTCTAAACATTAAGATCAGGGATAACTGCTGGAAAGAGGAGGGGCTCTGTATAGAGGATACTATTAAGTGGTAAAATGGCTACTTTGAAAAATGTGCAGAATAGCAGCAGGATCCAATTCAGAATATCTTACCTATTTTAGCATCAGCCTACAACTATCAAATCTGATGGAGTTACTACATGTGGTAGTTGGATATATAGAACCATCATTTTCTGCATACTAATATTTTCTGCCACTTTACTAAACTGCTTATTGCTTGGAGTTGATCCTTTCAGATTTTCTAGGATTATAGTAATATCATTACCACAGTTTAACCTACTCATTTCCAAGTTCTATGCCTCTGAATTCTGATGTCTTAATTTTTTTGGCTAATATTTTCAGTAAAATGAGAGTGGGCCTCCTTCTCTTATTCTTACCTTTTTTACATAATACCTATAGAATTTTCTGATTAAGCATGCTGCTAGTTTTGGGAACTGAGGGAGATATTTTTTAATCGTGTTAAAGTATCCAGACATTGAGAGAATGTAGAAAATTTTGACACAAAGGCTCTGAGGAAACAAAATATTGAGTGTGTTATTACATCTTGTCACAAAAGTTGATGTAAACTAGACAACATTTACCTCAGACACTAATAAAATTAATATTAGCTAGGTTGGGATGCATATCCTTTTTTTTTAATTTTTAAAATTATTTCCAAAGAGAAATGTATGGTTGCTTTACACCTGCCTCCAGCTATGGACCTGGCTAGAGACCTGCCTTGTAACCTGGTTATGTGCCCTGGCTGGGAATTGACTCAGCAACCTTTGAGTTTGCAGGCCATCATCTGGCCACTAAGCCACCAGCCAGGGCACATATCCTTCTTTAATTTATCTTACTGTCATCATGAAATTGAGTCCTGAGTAGTTGGTTTATAAAAAATTATATAATAACCTGATTTTTAACCCTGGAAAACTTATTTATCTCTTAAAAAAAGGTCACCTTTAATCCTAAATCCATGCTTGCTCTACATCTTTCTATAGAATATTTCATAGATTACTATAGTTTTGTTGTAGAAAATTGTATCTGTTCAAATATGTTGGTTATAGAAATAGGGACATTTTATAATAAGATATAACAGTTCTAACCCTGGAGGCAACTTACAGCAGAGGTTCAATATATATGAGAAACAAAAACATGAAAATTAGCCAAATTGACAATTATAGTGGGTAATTTTAACATTAATTTCTCAGCAATTAATAGAACAACTAGATAAAAACATCAGTAAGTGTATAGAAGGCTGAAGCAACATGATCAACCAACTTGACCTATTGTTATATATATAGAACAACTTTTAAATGCATAGAATATTTACTTTAATGCTGATTCATAAGACAAACCTCAATAGATGTCAGTGGTTGAAATTGTACAATATGTTATCTGGTTATAATTAAATTGGAAATCAATAACAAAATTATCTGGGAAACTAAATGTTTCTGAATTAAATAATAGGTTTCAAAATAACCTATGGGTTAAAGAAGAAATCACAAGGGAAACAAAAATATTTTGAACATTAAAAGGTTAGAACAAAGTTAAAGCAGTGCTTAGAGGGAAAATTTATTAGGAAAAAGTTTAAATCATTAAGGAAAAGACAAAAGTGGTAGAAAAGTAGATACTTTTGGAAATGTAAATGATTTTGGAAATAAGTAGAGAAGTTTTTTAAATAAGATCAATAAAATTGGTAAACTCTAGCAGAACTGATAAATCAAAAGAGGTGGGTAAGGGGTCACAAATTAACAATATCAGAAATGAGAGAAGAGAAATCAGCACAGTTCCTACAGACATTAGTAAAAAAATAAGGAGTTCTGCTTCTAATAATAATTGAGTGCCTTGTGCTGAACTTACCCTCCCACAGGTAAAAAGTGAAAACTCTGGATCAAATAGAAAGAAATAACTTTGTGAAGATATGGGAGGACACCAAAAGAGGGAATATACCAGCAATGAGTGAATGCTTGCAAAAATGAAATGGGATTCAGTGGCTTTTGCTTGAGGGCAGGCTCCAGTTGCTACCTTCAGTATTATTGGCTTGAAAAACCAGAAGATAGATTTTGTAACAACTAGACCAGCTAGAAAATAAGAGGAAATCCTCAAAAGGAAAAAAGTCAGAAATGAAAATCAAATCTTACGTATAAACTACTCAAGTTTCTGGCTGAAAACATACGTATGTGGAGCAGACTTTTAAGCTATTTAAGGTTCAAAAACTAAAGAGAGATGTCAGTTTCTGCCTACCACAAGTGAGACTGAAAGAACCGAAAGGAGAAATAAACAAGCCCACAATTATAGTTGGAGTGTTCAGTACTCCTTTCAAAGCAATTTGTAGCAGCTCTAGATAAAAATATCTGAAATATCAGATGTTTCAGGTATGAAATATCTGAATACCATTTCCAACCACCTTGACCTAGTTGATATTTACAAAACAATACACTGAACAAGTGTAGAATACAAATTCCTTTCTTATATAATTTTTTTTCATGGTAGACCATACACCAGTCTATGAAACAAATCTCAATACATTTTAACATGGAAATTATGCATAATATGTTTTCTAATAACTATAATTAATTTAGAAATAATAGAAAAATACCTGAAAAAATTAAATACTTAGAGATATTTAGGATGTAATTTAGAATTTTAAATATGTGTATTTAAAAAGAGGAAAGGTGAAGTAGGAAGAAAATGGTCCAGTAGGTGGAAGCTGTGCCCACTCGCTTGCCCCACACTCAGATACCTCTGGTCTTCCAAACTAAACCCAAGTAATCAAAGAACCTTAGCTGACAAGAAGTTTTGAAGCAATAGAATACAGAAGATGCTTTGTCCTATCTAGTAAGGAGATGTTATAAGTCAAAGGGGAAATACCCTGTGTCTGGTATCTGCAGCAGCAGAGAAACCAGACAGGAATTGCGGCTTAGAACTCCCATTTCAGAGCAGGGGGCCCTAGTCCTATGCGGGAATCCCCGAACCTAGTGGGAGAGACCTGGTAGGATATAAGGAGCCTGGGAGACCCAGGCTACACATAGTGAATAGCATGTCCAGAAAGGTAGTGCCAACCTGGTGAATGTCAAATAGGGACTTAAAACTCCTAAATCGACCAGGTTATCACACCTGGGTCTACCAGCAGGCTACAGCCAGCTGTAATTGTGACAGACATTTGCTTTTTTAGGTAGGGGTATGTGCACAGAGCAAGACAGTGACTCATTACTGCAGTATGGATGTCACAGAGTTTTTTTTAAAGAGCTGAAAAGTGGGTAAAGACCCTGCACAAAACTGCTCTTCTATCAGAGATTGCATTGAAAGTGGTTTCTTCCCACTGAATCCAGGTGGGCAGCGAGTTCAGATGCAGCGAGTTCAGGGGTTTTCTGGGCCCCACCCAGCTTGATTAGTAGGTCGGGGGCTACATGGAAAACAGAAATACGATCTGCATCTCCTGCAAAGTCAGTGACAGGGAGTTAGACCAGCAAGGTTTGAGCGCTGGAGATTCTTTGCAGCCAGGCTCAGGAGCCCCCATGGGCAGATATCCTCAGGGAAGAAAGGAAAGGTGGGGGCTTTTTGAATTCTCAGCTGCTACAGACACCTTGGTCCCCTAGGCCCTATTCCACTGAAACTAGCTGAACAGAGTGTAGAAATTGGTGCAGCAAGGGGAATTCAGAGTCCTGCCCGCCTCTCTCTTGTACAGAGCTGACATCAAAGCCAGGCAGGAAAACAGATTGGCCCCTCACATGAAACAGCTAACTCATCAGAAACTACAAGATTGGAAATTATCTGGGACAGACCAATAGGTGTGGTGCAGGGGTGGGGAAACACACCCACCATCTTCCCTTAAGTCTGAACATCACCCACTTCCAAAGGGAGATCCAGGGACCCCATCAACTGTATCATACCAGAAGCCCTCTCAGAAACAGATCACCAGTGAGGTTAAAACTAATGTCAGGACCACAGAGTCAGGTGGAAGTGTTCTTGAACATTGGATGACCCACCCCTGGGCCTTGTGCTGGTGGAAAGCCATCAGGGTAGAGCATCGAGGATCATCCCAGATGCAGCCAACCCTGAAGGAAACAGCCACAGACTAAGTAGCTCGTAGCCTCAGTCAGGCTATCTAGAGCTAGAAGGTGATGTATGACATTGCCAGTCAGATTCAGAAGGACAGACCTGCAACCAAGCACAGGACTTGGCTGAGACAAATCCACCTCATTGTTTCATTGTTTGCATGGTTTTTTTCCTTCACATAGCTTAATATTTTTTCCTTCAACTTTGTTACTATTAGTTCACTGTACTTTTATTTCATATACCATTTGCCTTCATCCTTCTCTTATGTTCTTATTTTTGTTTTTGTTAAATATTTTTACATCAAATTTCATACTCATCTTACTCCATTTTGTCTTCTTACTTTCTTTTGGTTTAAATTTTATTTTTTCCTTTCCTTCTTTTTTCTATTCCTTACTCTTGTTGTTTCTTCTTAATTTATCCTCTCAATATCACTTTTCTTTCCTTTAGTCATCTTATATTCTCTTTTTTGTCTTACAATATTCCTATTCTGGTTTTTTGTTTTGTTTTGTTTTGGCTCATAGCTCATTTGTCCTTGACATTGCTACAGCTGTTATTTTTCTCAATTTTGTTCCTATTTTTTGACAGTTTTTAAAAATGTTCCATTATTATTTCAAACCTCACCTTTTACTCCTCCCTTTCTTGCTTCATTTTTCATTCCCTTTATTTCAGACATTTTTTTTCTTTTCTTCACCTTGTTTCTATTCCCTACTCTTATTATTTCTCCTTCCTCTACCTTCCCAAAGTCATTCTTTACCTTTCTGATAATCTTTTAGCCATTTTCCACCTTTATTAATCTCTGCTCATTTGTTGTTGATATTGCTATTATTGCATGTATTTTTGCTGGTGTGGGTTGTGTTTTCTGTGTTGTTTTGTTTTGTTCTGTCAGCACTTGTGCAACAATGGAGGAGATCAAAGAGATAGCAGCACTGAGCCCTACAGGACTACTACCACAGAAGGCCATCCCATGAAACCAGGGAGTCAAAGAAGATCGATTTAATACATAGAAACAAACCTAAACTGCAGAGACAGAGAGATAACCCCCAATATAAAGGAAAGGAAAAATCTCCAGGGTAAAAAGAAAGACCTAAGTGAAATTGAACCAATTTATCAGACATAGAGTTCAAAGTAATGGTTATAAGGATGCTCAAGGAACATAGTGGAAGCTATATCAATATGGAAAAGGATATAGGAATTATGAATAAGAATTAGGTGAAATGAAGAATATAATATCTGAAATGATCAATAGAAAGAATTAAAAGCAGTCAGGATAAAGCAGAGGATTGAAACAAAGTTAAAAGACTAGGTAAAAAAAAAAACAAAAAAACCCCCACCCAGTCAGAGCAACAAAATGAAAAAAAAAAATAAAAGACTCAGAACAAAGATAGTTTGAGGAACTTTGGGAAAACATGAAACATAACACTATTCATATCATAGAGATACCAGAAGGAGCAGAAAAGCCAGGGATAGAAAACCTTGGGAAAAATGAGAGAAAACTTCCTTAACTTGGTGATAAAGAAGTCATGCAAGGTTCAGGAAGCACAGCAGGTCCCAATCAAGATATATCCTCAGAGGCCAACTCAAAAACACAACATAATTAAAATGGCAAAATTTAAAGTCAAGAGATAATCTTAAAAGTAGCATAAGAGAAATAGCCAATAACTTACAAACATTAAACAACACAGGACTTGTATGTCTATTTCCTATGCCAAATTAGGGGAGTTATATTTCATTATTTTTCAAATATGTTTTCAATTTCTTCCTCTTCTGGAACACCTAGGATTCAGATATTCATATGTTTTATGTTGTCCCAGAGGTTCCTGCGGGTATCCTCATTTAAAACATTTTTTTCATCCTGTTGCTGTGATTGAATGCTTTTTTCTTCCCTATGCTCCAAACTGTTGATTTGATTCTTTCATCCTGTCCACTGTTGGTTCCCTGTAGATTTTTCTTCATTTCACTTAATTTTCATTTCTTCCATTATGTATTTGGCATACTCGCTGAGTTCTTTGAGCATCCTGATCACCTGCATCTGATAGGTTGGTTATCATGTTTTGTTTAGTTCTTTTATGGGGTTTTGTCCTGTTCTTTCATTTGGACCAGATTTCTTTATCTCCTCTATTTGTCAGCTTCCCTGTGTAATTTTGTGTATTAGGTAGAGTTGCTTTGACTCCCTGTCTTGGTAGTGTAGCCTATTGTTGACAAAGCACCTGCAAATTGTGTGGAGAGAGCCTTAGATAATCACCAGAGTTGGGTAACCCACCTTCCTGCTTTGTAGCCCCGTATTGGGAGGGTTTGGAGAGGTACTATGTTGCTGCCTGGCTTCTGGAAGTTTGCCTGGCACCTGCCTCATTCCCACTCATTTTACCAACTCCCTGTATGCAACTGGTACCCTTCTAGCTGTTGTCCTGGTGTTAAATCCCAGAGTGGAGGATTTGTGTACATTTGTGGGCCCTTTAAGTGGAGTTTCCAAAAATCCAGCAGTCTCTTCTGCTGCCCCAACCTCATCTTGTTTTTACATCTAAAAGTTATGGGAATTTATCTTCCCAGCCCTGGAACCCCTGGGCTGTGTGATCTGGCCTGGGATCACTACCTCCCAAAGTAACCCTGTTGATTTTTATTTACCACATGTAAGTGCGGGACCACCCATGTCTATTTTGCCACCATCACCACCTCTCTGTGCCACTCCACATCTCCTCACCTTTCCACCCATCTCTGTGTCTCTGCCCCTCCTACTTGTCTTGATGAATGTAGCTTCCTTAAATCCTTGGTTGTTGGACTTCTGTACAGTTTGATTTTCTGGTAGTTCTGGGTGTTTTTTGAGATTTAGTTGTAATTCTTTTTGTGGTTGCATGAAGAGGCAAATCATATCTATCTGTGCTTCTACATTGACAGGAAGTCCCCTAAAAAATTAATTTTAAAAGCCAAGGGAAAGTTGCCTGAAAGGTACAAAAGTATTTCAGACTGGCTTCTTTCACTTAGCATAATATTTTCAATGTAATAATTATAATAAAGCATTTGACAAGACCTACAGATTAAATACTCAGAGAGGCTGAAATACAATTATACATATAGATCTTAACTTGGACACTCTTCATAGTAAGATTTAGAAAATTTTCAAATGTCTAATGGTAAGAAAAACAATAAGTAAATCTAGTATAACCTTAAGATAGAATATTACTGTAATTGTTTAAAACTATAAAGTGAAATATGCACAAAGCTACGTATTTTAGTACTATTAGTAGAAGAGTTTCACTCAAATATCTTATCAAATGGAGACTAGTTGAATAAATTATACGTTTATTCAACATAATTATGCACATCTGTAAAAAGAAATCATGAGTACCTTTTTTGTCTTTTAAAACATTTTATTTATTATTTTTAGAGGGAAAGGGAGAGAGGGGGAAGGTCATCAATGTATGGTTGCCTTTCACCTGCCTCCAGGTACAGAGCTGGCTGGAGACCTGGCCTGCAGCCTGGTTATGTGTGCCCTGGCTGGGAATCGAACCAGTGACCTTTGGGTTTGCAGGCCTGTGCCTTATCCACTGTGCCACCAGCCAGGGCTTAAGAGTACCTTTTCTTAGGTCCATGTATTTTTATCTTTAGAATAGAGTGTCCAAGAAATTGAGTCAGAAGAGTATGGATAATATGCTATATTTTATATAGGAAATGAGGGAGAGAAAAAGAGATACAAATATGTATTTACAAATATTTTGGTTAAATAGATAAAATGCAGTTTTTAATAGTAGTTGGGGGAGGAACAAAGGAAGGGAAATGGGGATGGAAGTTAGACCTCTAAGTAGAGCAGATTTTTAGTTTTTATTTTGCTGAAAAGTATATATTATACATAATTAAGAATAAAAATAAATTTTAAAAACATTTAAAAAGAAAATCCATTTAGACTCTCTTTTCCGGTTCTTGCGGCGCAAAGTATCATGAGCAGCAAAGTCTCTCGCGACACCCTCTATGAGACGATGCGGGAAGTCCTGCACAGGAACCAGCAAGCGTGGAAGTTTTTGGAGACAGAGGAGCTACACATCAGCTTGAAGAACTATGACCCTCAGAAGGACAAACACTTCTCGGGCACCATCAGGCTTAAGTCCACTCCCCACCCCAAGTTCTCTGTGTGTGTTCTGGGGGACCAGCAGCACTGTGATGAGGCCAAGGCCGTGGACATCCCTCACATGGACATGGAGGTGCTGAAGAAGATCAACAAGAATAAGAAACTGGTCAAGAAGCTGGCCAAGAAGTATGATGCCTTTTTGGCTTCAGAGTCTCTAATCAAGCAAATCCCACAAATCCTGGGCCCAGGCCTAAATAAGGCGGGCAAGTTTCCTTCTTTGTTGACTCACAATGAGAATATGGTGGCCAAAGTTGATGAAGTGAAATCCACAATTAAGTTCCAAATGAAGAAGGTGCTGTGTCTGGCAGTGGCTGTTGGTCATGTGAAGATGACAGATGATGAGCTTGTGTACAATATGCACTTAGCTGTCAATTTTCTGGTGTCACTGCTCAAAAAGAACTGGCAGAATGTTCGGGCTTTGTACATCAAGAGCACCATGGGCAAGCTCCAGCACCTGTACTAAGGTCCAACTTAATAAACCATACTGCTGCCATTAAAAAAAAGAAAAAAAGGAAAAAAGAAAACCCATTTAAAGCAAAAATTAAATAAGTATGCCTAACCCTGTCAAGTTAGTGATATAACCACTTAAAGGAAGTTACCATGACTTTAAAGCACTATATTTTGATTGTACATCTAAAGACAAAATACCTGCAAAGAAGTCTTAAATTAGGTTCAGCCAGTTTTATTCATAATATTATTTTAAGCCATTACAATAGTATATATACATATATATGTATATATATATAATATTTAACGTCTATATGTATGTATTGGAAGAAAATTAAATGAGTAATTACATTAGTGTTGTTGGAAACCATGTTGAACATTAGATTCTCAGTACTAAAAGTTTGTACACTTTGTCCTACACCACCCTGTTTTCTCCACTCACTGCCCCTAGAAACCACCATTCTACTGTCTGTTTATGAGGTTGGATTTTTAGATTCCACTTATAAATGGTACCATGTATTATTTGTCTTTCTCTGTCTGACATTTTACTTAGCATGATGCCTTCAGGTTCTACTCATGTTGTCAAAATTGACAAGATTTCCTTTTTTATGGGTGAATATTAACATATAATTGTATACAATTACATATTATATGTGTAATAGTTTACCCATCAAGGGCACATAGGTTGTTTCTATGTCTTAGCTACTGCAAATAATTCTGCAATGGATAATATGCTAGACCTATTTTTAACTTTTATTTTTTAAATTTTATTATTGTTGTATTATATCCATCCTATTTTTGCTCCCATCTGTCCCCCTCCCCACCCACCCATTCCCCCCAAAGTCAGTCCAACCTGTCCATGGTTGTCCATGTCCATGGTTCCTTTGTACTAGGTTCTTGTCTAAGCTGCTCCCCTTCCCTGCCTCTGCCTTGCCCCTCCCCCCAAACCTGACCACTGAAGGCCTATTCACTGTATTCATATATTTGGTTGTGTTTTGCTTGTTGTTAGTTTTGTTCATTATTGTCCTGTAACGGGTGACATCATATGATATTTGTCCTTCACTGACTGGCTTATTTCACTGAGCATAATACTCTCCAGTTCCATCCATGTTGTTGCAAAGGGTACGACTTCCTTCTTTCTTTCTGCTATGTAGAATTACATTGTGTAAATGTACCAACTTTTTTTGATCCAATCATCCACTGATGGGCACTTAGGCTGTTTCCAGCACCTGGCTATTGTAAATAGTGCTGCTATGAATATAGGTGTACATAGGTTCTTATGAATTGGTGTTTCAGGATTCTTTGGGTATAGTCTAAGTAGTGGAATCACTGGATCAAAAGGCAGTTCCATTTTTAGTTTTTTAAGGAAACCCCATACTGTTTTCCAAAGTGGCTGCACCAGCCTACATTCCCACAAACAGTGTATAAGGGTTCACTTTGCCCCGCATCCTTGCCAACACTTGTTGTCTATTAATTTGTTGATGATTGCCATTCTGACAGGTGTGAGATGGTATCTTATTGTGGTATTAATTTGAATCTCTCTGATGACTAGTGATGTTGAGCGTTCTTTCATATGCCTCTGGGTCCTTTGTATATCTTCCTGAGTGAGTTGTCTGTTCAGGTCCTTTGCCCATTTTTTAATTGGGCTGTCTGTCTCCCTGGTGTTGAGTCACATTAGTTCTTTATATATTTTGGAGATCAGACCCTTGTCTGAGGTATCATTGGCAATTGTGTTTTCCCATACAGTTGGTTCCCTTTGAATTTTGCTGATATTTTCTTTAGCTGAACAGAAACTTTTCAATTTGATATAGTCCCATTTGTTGATTTCTTCTTTTATTTCCTTTGCCCTTGGTGAAGTATCAGTTAACATATTTCTGTATAGGATACCCAAAAGTGTGCTGCTTATATTTTTCTCCAGGACCTTTATGGTGGCACTGCTTATGTTTAAATCTTTTATCCATCTTGAGTTTATTTTGGTGTATGGTGTAAGTTGGTGTTCTAGTTTTTCTTTTTGCATGTTGCTGTCCAGTTCTCCCAACACCATTTGTTGAAGAGACTGTTTTTACTCCATTTGATGTTCCTTCCCCCTTTGTCAAATATTGGTTGACCTTAGAGTCCTGGGTTGATTTCTGGGCTCTCTATTCTGTTCTATTGATATATATGTCTATTCTTATGCCAGTACCATGTTGTTTTGATGACATTAGCCTTGTAGTGTGGTTTGAAGTCCAGTATTGTGATTCCTCTTACCTTGTTCTTCTTTCTCAAGATTGTGGTGGCTATTCGTGGGCGTTTTTGGCTCCATATAAATTTTTGAAGTATTATTTCTATTTCTGTGAAGTCTGTCATTGGTATTTTAATTGGGATTGCATTGAATATGTAGATTGCTTTGGATAGTATGGACATTTGAATATGTTAATTCTTCCCATCCATGAACATGGTATATGCTTCCATTTATTTGTATCTTCCTTGATTTCTTTCTTCATTGTTCTGTAGTTTTCTGAGTACAGGTCTTTTACCTCCTTGGTTAAGTTGATTCCTAGGTACGTTATTTTTCTTGTTGCTATGGTAAATGGGATTTGTTTTTTTGCTTCTATTTCTGTTGATTCATTATTGGTATACAAAAATGCTTTTGATTTCTGGATATTGACTTTATACCCAGCTATTTTGCTAAATTTGCTTATTAGGTCGAGTAAGTTTTTGGTGGAGCCCATCGGGTTTTGTATGTACACTATCATATCATCTGCAAATAATGACAGTTTGACTTCCTCCTTTCCAATTTGGATACCTTTGATTGCTTTTTCTTCTCTGATGGCTATAGCTAGAACTTCCAAGACAATGTTGAATAGAAGTGGAGAAAGTGGGCAGCCTTGTCTTGTTCCTGATCTTAGGGGGAAAGCTTTCAGTTTTTGTCCATTAAGTATGATGTTGGCTTCAGGTTTCTCATAGATGGCCTTTATGATGTTGAGGTATGCTCCCCCTATTCCCATTTTGCT